>BCLG01000031.1:240317-253924 GCA_001602295.1 Zoysia matrella | reverse complement strand
TCTAAATGGTAGGTGATTGAACGAATGCCACTTGTCACCTTTTCATTCAAATATTTGTAACTGATGTTCCTGTTCCTGTTTGATTTCGTGCAGGCATTTGCAAACTAGTTGCTCACACTTTTGATTTTATATAATGCTCTTGTTTAGGCTTGTAAAATTTGAAATGTTTGCCCTATAATACTTTTTAAGAACACTGAAATTTTATAACAAAAGGTTTTTCTTTAATCTGTACATTGATTTATTCTTCACATTAAGTCCAGGTAACCAATCATATGGTTTCTGCTGGCAATGGAATTCTCAAGCCTGCTCTTGGCCAGAGCTGGAGAACTGCTCCACATGTACGCTTGATGTTATCTTATGACCACAGGAGGCATATATGCACAGCAACTGTGCTGAAGCACACATTACTGGTATATTCCATTGTATTTTTGGTGTTTGGCATCACAGCAGCTTTGCTTGCTATCATCGTAGAAATTGCATGGGTAATAGCAGCATCATTCTGTTAGCAGGGAAGTTCTTAGGATGTGGACTTAATCAACATCATTTTTATAAATTAGTATACCGTAGTCCATAGGGTACAGGCATTTACCCTATTTAAGTGTAATAGCTTTTATGTGCAATAGTGTGTCTGTATACTCGCATGCATCTATCTAATTTTATGCTGCTACACAAACAGCGAGCAGGTAGATGCCAGATGCATTCTACTACTTATTCATTATGATGCTATTCTGAATGCTGAGTAGCAGCAAAGGGTGGTCCACATAGTTGACAAAAAGAGTAATGATGATTCTCAATTTTCTGTTTCATGATGCTGGTTCTTGCATTTTTTTTTCTCCCTTTCCGCTTATTTCTTTCATGCTGATTTTTTTTCCTTATCCATCTTGCTTTCAGGCTTCTGGCCGAACTATGAAATTCGTGATACCTAGTTGATCTCAGCAACATGGTGGTCCAGAAACGATACAGTGGGTAATGGTACATGTATGTAGCTTTTAGGAACGTATATGCCTTCTTCCCTTAGTCAAATGTAGTTGTATATATATCTTTCTGTTGCCTAACTTCAGGAATGAAAACAGGATGAGAAATTCCCATACCATCCTGATTCCGAATACTGTTTTTTCCGTTCGTTTCTCAGCCTGTTGAATTCAAGTCGGAAAGACAGTAAGAAACGAATGGAAAAAAAACGATATATGTGAATATTTGACTATGTGACACTTAGATATTACTGTCTTTCCAACTTAAATTATCATTTTCTGATTCTGACTCTACCGTTTTTGTTATTGTTTGGTTGAAGAAAATATGAAAACAAAAAGATTTAGGTGTTTTTCCAGGTATTTCGGTTTGTTTTCATCCTTACCTAACCTGTTCTGAAGTTGCCTGACTAGTTTCTCAAAAGTGGAGGTGGTTTTAAAACTTTTTTTTAACTATCTTAAAGATATCTTTATGGTTACTCTTCGTCACACAACTGTAGCGGCTCTCCCTTGCTCATAGTCGACACCTAGATCTGTATCCATTGTTAAATGATTGATATCAGGAAGGGGAAGCGTACAAACGGAAGGGATGTCATCGAGGCTAGGCACCGAATCGCCGAATTGAAGATACATATAATCAAGTTTTGTTCACCTCGTTAAACCGCTTTGAAACATTTTGTAATGAATTTTTGGCGTGACACACTAGCTCCCAAACCACTAGTTCTAGCGTTCAGCACTTTTGGAGGAAAGAAAAAGAACACTCAGCAAACTAAATTTTCACCACAAATAGGGTTGGTTCAGCTTGTGCAGACATATTGTTTAATCCATGTTAAGACAGGAATAATTGCAAATCTTTATAATACGAATCGTGAACAAGGAAACGGGCCATTCCCGTGCTCTCATTGTGCCATGCATCACCATAGATTACAACCGTTGGATACTAATCAGACGCTGATAGTGTCGGGACTTGGTAGCTGAGTCTAGACTCTTCCGCCTGCTGCCGCCGTGATCTGCAGCAGACGCGCCGCGCTGCCGCCCGGGATGCCGCGGGGCACGGCAAACGTGATGCCGCTCGGGTTTCATGCATTTCCTTTCCTAACTCCAGCTATCAAATGTATAGTATTTCCTATACATTTCACAAAAAAAGTAATATGGTTTCTATATTTAGTAATTTTTAAAAATTTATCAGCAAGATCAATGAGCATGATACAGGTAAAACTAGAAAAACAACCTATGCATGGAAACGCCACTCGTGTTTTCTAGTAACAATTAGAGATGCTCCATCTGTTTTTAAATTGTTATCGTCATAGACTTAACATTAACTTTTGACTATTTATCTTATTAAAAAAATAAGTTTTTTATATTTTATTATAGTTTATTTTATCATTAAAATTATTTAAATCACAACTTATAATTTTGCATATTTAAATTAATTTTTTAATAAAACAAAACGGTCAACGGACAACAATTTAGAATACGAATAATCTACATTCTACAGAGCTCTGCGCAAATCATGCTTACAGAATTCCCGCTGAAATAAAAATAGAACACTCGATCCTAACTTCTTAGATCACACGCTGTATCAGGACTAGGAGCCATTGTGAACTCTTATTCGTCATCAACTAATGCACAGTAATTCTGAGATTAAAAAAATGTACAGTAATTATTAAAAAAAGAGAGATCATATCCCATGCTGAACTTAATGTGATGCATACAATATTCATTGGTATATACTATGTAGCCCCTCCATCGACAAAAGAATGTTGTTTTGAAGTTTTAGCAGAGATCAAGAAACAAGTAAAGATTGCAATGAAACAGCAAAGGAATTTTTTGTTGGAATTGAGAATGACATAAATTTCGAATCCTAGATGGACACTATTTTGTGTAAGATATGGAATAGACATTGCACCACCTCACGGTAACGACTGATATTTGTAGTGGTGCCGCACCAAAACAAGAGAAAATTTCTTCACAAGGACACAGGAAAACATTATGGCCCAATTTGGAACACACGAATTTCACATGAATCAATTCAAATTCACAAGGAAAACACAGGATTCAGGGAAATTCCTTTGTCCCAAAGGAGACCTACACGGCTACACAATCTCCAGTGTGGATAGTAAGATGGTGCCATATCAAATGGAAGTATGAATATTTCAGGCCAGTGAGAAATATGAGCATGTTAACTGTACGGAGACAGATTAAAAATCGCAGAATTATAGTAGCCACTGGACAGCATCAATGATATAGTCGA
Organism: Zoysia matrella; assembly: GCA_001602295.1. NCBI lineage: Eukaryota > Viridiplantae > Streptophyta > Magnoliopsida > Poales > Poaceae > Zoysia > Zoysia matrella. Next base: position 250,702 of record BCLG01000031.1, on the reverse strand, counting down.
TTTTCAGTAGCTTACTAAAAAACCGTGCAGCAACATAAATAAAGCGACCATCAGCTAGGCAAGAAAAGCATATCATTTTATATCTTTGCCTACACTAGGCTATCACAGAATAAACTGACAATTTCGAAATTAGAATTCAAATATGCTTAAAAGCTAAAGACGCCAACCATCAACTGAATCTACTGATCAGTACTAATACCCAAACAGAGCATTTTCATTGTTTTTTTTTTCAAGTGTTCATCGCTGCAGTTTCTGTCAACTCGAAAAAATATTGCATAACACTGGTCAGGCAACCAGGATCTCTGTCAATCAACAATAAAGATGACACCAGTTTAAATTCTAATGCAATTAGAGCAAAATAGCCATACATATAAAAAGGTCAAGAACTGCATGAAGGCACACTGTCATCACAAATTGTTGTAGCAAGGACAATTTAACTGTTCCAAAGGCCGACGACTCAAAAAACGCAGAAAAAGTGACAACGAAACACACCATATATCAATGTAATGTATTGCATAAATTTGCATATAACTGAACGAGAAACCATCAGACCACCAAAGATACTATCTCGTGACAGTAGTTTAAGCCATCCACCTTAATAAAAAGGGTCTTCCATGGTATCATCACAGCATTAACATGCTTAATGCTAATCATCTCATGCAACAGCATCTCAGGTACTCCCTCCGTCCCCAATTTCTTGTCATCCTAGAGTTCACAAGTTTCCCCTTTTTACTTCCCCTTTTTACTTGTCATTTTTGCTTCTCAATACACCTTTCTCTATTCCCAATACATCTTTATCTCTATCTCTCTCCTCCTCGTTTTCAGCACATCTCACATTTTCCATCAATCCTTAATTCCACCTTTTCCATCAATCCTTAATTCCGTGCTCACACCTAGAATGACAAGTAAAAGGGTATGGAGGGAGTATTATTATGTAACTGAACACTTGAATTTTGAATGAATATCATTACTAATTATTAAACCACACTTGCATAGTACTTTCATATTTTAGGCAGACGTACAGCAATAGATAAGTTTGTCATACAAACCAGGCATCACGATCAACAAGTAACCACACAAGACAGGCTGCAATAGCATCACAGCAAGCGAATTACCGATTCAGCACATCTTTAGCTTCAGTTCTCCACACCAGATCGTTTTGCCCCTCGGTGACCATGATACTCGTCCTGATCCTAACCACTGCTTTCTGACCTGCGACGCCTCCTCCGCCTGCTAGATCGCTTCTTGTCATCGGGTGACTCATTGTCAGACGAATACTTGTGGTGATGACGCAGCCTACGGTGACGGTGGCGCTTCCTTTCTTCACCTCCAGATACATCCTCCGACGAGTCATCGCTCCTGCGGTGGCTCCTACGCCTCTTCCTGTCCTTCCTGCTCTTTCTGCGCCGCTTGTCGGAGTCACTGTTGCTGCTCTCATCTGATATTTCACGTCTCTTTGATTTACTGTGCCTCTTCTTCCTGTCCCTGCCTCTTCGGTCTTCCTCCTCTTCATCCTCACTATCACTCCTGCTGCTTTTCTTGGATTTTCTCCTGCTACTGCTGCTCCTATGGTGGCTTATCTTCTTCTTATCTTCGTCTCTGGACCTCCTTCCACCATTCCTGGCACGCTCCCGCTCAGCAATTATCCTCTCGAGCTCAGGATCAACATCCGAATCTGAGGAATCACTGTCCTCTTCCTCCTCCTCAGAATCCTCCTCAGCATTACCAGCGGCCTTCTTCTTGATCTCGTTGAACTTGGCCTGCGCAGCAGCCTGGGCAGCCGCGTGGGCGTCGGCGTCGTCGAGGTCGAGGTCCTTGACCGACAGGAAGTTGCGGCACTGGAAGGTGAGATGGCCGACGCGGCCACACTTCTTGCACGCGCCACGGGTCTCATCGGAATTTGAGCCGGTGATGCGGGCGAGGGCGAGGAGGCCCTGAAAGCTGGTGTAGGCGTTGCCGTCGGCGGAGGCGGAGGCGGAGGCGGAGGCGGAGGCTGGGGCGGGGGCGTTGCTTGCGTCGTTGGCGGCGGCGGCATTGGCGGAGACGGAGGAGGAGGGACGCTGCTGCTTGTTGTTCTCGGGGGCGTAGGGATCGTAGCCGATGGCGCTCTGCCAGATGCCATGCGTCTGCAGCGCCGCGCTACTGTGCACGCGGTTGTTCGCCGGCATGCGAACGCGCCCCGCCGTCGCCGGCATCTTCGCTCGTCGTTGGTCGCGCTCGCCTGAGGCGGGGTAGGGTTAGGGTTCGATGGAGAGGCGGAGGATTGTGGGATCTGGCTCGCACGATTAGAGAACGAGTCAAAGGGGAGGGAGGCTAGAACTCTCTGGCAGCCTCGAAAAGTTATATAGGACCGGGCCAGGCCTGTTTTATTCCTTTTCCTTTTAAGCAAGAGGTCATATTTCGCTCCCTTGATTATTGGGGTTATACAGAGTACTCACTGCATCTTCAATTAGTTGTGATTCTATGAGTTCACAAAAAAAATTTTACATGTCATTTTCGTTTTTTAATACATATTTTTTATTTTTAATATATTTTTATTTTTATCTCTCTACTTCTCGTTTTCAATGTATCTCATATTTTTTATTATTTTTAATTCTCGTACCCACCTCTAAAACTACAACTAAATTTGAACGAAAAAGTACTATTTTGTTTTTTAGTTTATAAAATTGAGTAGATAAGCTTTTTCAATTTTTAATATCTCTTCTTCGTACCATCTATGTAGTGATTTTTAATGATGTGGACACGATGACTTGTTATTGTTTTGTTCTAAATAAAAAAATATTTAACAAGCTCAAAAAATTGTTAAATTTTGTAGAGATTTAAATCATTTCATAAATAACAAATTTTGGTTTAAGACAAATTTAAATCTAGACATGTTTTAATTTAGAAATTCAAAAAAATAACCATTTATAACTAAAAACAAAAGACATTTTAAACCTTTTGATAAAATTTCACAAATATTTTCCTAAATTCGTATCATTCTAAATATTCTGAAGCAAGAATTATTTCACATACATTTTCATTGGAAATTTATAAATTGCACTTTTTGAACTTGAATCTAAATTCAGTTTTCAAATTTGAGCTTAAATCTCAAATATGTTTAATTCATGCATTTATAAGCATTTTCAAAGAACAGTTGTTTCCCATACATTTTCTTTGGAAGTTTTTAAATTTCACTTTTTGAACTTAATTCAAATTCAACTTTAAAATTTAGGTGAATTTTTTTGTTTCATTTGAGATTAAACTTCAAATTTATTTAATTCATAGAAATTTAGTTTTGTAAGCGGCAGAGCAAAACCCCACAAACTCGATAGTTCGGGGAGCAAAATAGGAACCTTTTTTTATGAAAGCTGGAAAAATATCGTCGAAAACTACTTTAAATTTAAATTTCAAAATTTATGAAATTTGGTCGAATTGTTATAATAGCTGGTTGATTTTTCCGTACCCACCTGTTTCATGGCTATTGAAATTTCAAATTTAAAACCTACTGATCTTACAGTTCGGTTTTACCAGTTTTGAAATTTCTAAAGTTTCTTAAGTTTTTTATTTTTTAATTTTTTTGAACTAAAAAGTTCTAGCAGTGAACTGGACCGTACAGACTTAAAAGAATAAAAAACTAACTACCTCCTCTGGTTTTAAAATATTAGATAGTTAATATTGAACATTAATTTTAACCATTTGTCTCATTTCAAAATTTTGTTCAAATAAATCATGTTTCAAATACTATTAATGATAAAGCAACATATAATAAAATACTCGCTCTCTCCTCTATTACTTGTCATCATAGAGTTCAGAAGTTTTTTCTTTTACTCGTCGTTCTCGCTTTTCAATACATCTTTCTCTTCTTAATACATTATTTTCTCTATCTTACTCCTCTTCGTTTTTAACGCATCCTATACTTTTCACTATTTTTAATCTTCATGCCCACACTTAAAACGAAAACTAAATAGAAACGGAGAAAGTATATTACATTAATATGTTTTTTTACTAAAACAAATAGTTAATATTAATGATAGAATCCAACGGTACCGATGTTTTAAAATCCAAAAAAGTAATTTTTTAAACAGGTGAACCTTGTTGGGGGGCGGGGAGGGGGGGACAACACCAGAGACGTGTTTGTTTCACGAAAATGTAACGCATTAGAATCCAGGGACGGCTTTCAAATCTGTTACAGCAGTTTGGTTAGCAGGTCGTCGGAATCATATACTAGGTAATCTGATATCAGAGTACAGAACTCTAAAACAGCCACCTTCACCCGATATCAGATCGATACTGGCCCTTGTATTCGAGTTGTGACTGAGCTCGCGAGACTCGAGCTCACGACCGCCGCCGCCAGCAGAGGCACCGATGACGAGGGCACCGCTTGCTCCTCCTCTAGCCAGTAGCTCCCCTCTCAATCGATTCTCACAGGACGAAGGGCTAACCCTAGACCTATTCACTCACAGGAAGAAGGGCGATTCCTTAAAGGGAAGAAAGGGGATTCGACCGGGAGACTTCATGGCGTGCAATGAGTGCGCCTTCCCCATCTGCCACACCTAGTATGAGCGTCGGGAAGGCTCCTAGGCATACCTGCAATGCCGCACCCGCTACAAGTGTTTTTTCAAAGGTCCATGCTTTGCTCCCTGCTTGCCTTTGCAATTGGCTTCTCTCTGCCTCAGCCCCTGATGGCGCTCGGAATTTGACGGTGGCACGTTTTGAATTGACGGAGGGTGCCCGCGTGTGGCCGGAGATGATGAGGACAACGTCGACGACATTTAAGGTGAGTTCAGCCTACACAGCCGCGGGGACACCGATGACCCGTAACTCACCAAGTCCATGCTAAGGACGCAGATGAGCTACAGCCGCGGCAGCGACGCACAATCGTTCAACGCCCTCCTCACCAACGGCCAAAATGGTCGACGGCATCCCGCCGGAGTAGCATGCGCTCGTGCCGTCCTACATGGCTAATTCGCGGTGAACCTTTGCAGATCTGAACATTCCATGTGCATAGTTAATTTGGGCTGTAGTGTTTTGGTGATGTCATGCTAGTTTCTTGCTGCTGGAATGTTTTATTGTTCTTTGTCTTAGATGATTTCATTACGTTACATTTTTCCTCAACCAAATGGTGTATCGTAATAAAAAATTGTTACCCACTTGAACCAAACAAAGTCTGTAATACTATATTTTGATTTTGATTATAGTGTCACTTGATTACTATTGCAATACCGTTATAAAGAATAAACCAAACACCGCCCACTTGTTTAAGGATGAAGAAATGGCATGGGCCTTAGGACAACTTGGTTCAACATTCTGATGCTCAGAAATATAACTTGGTTCATATTGAATCAGCCAGCTAGTTAAACACTCTCTTTGAGATGCAGTTCAATTTCACATCTAAAGATGATTGATGAACATGAATCCTATATTTTTTATAACCAAGAAATATATTTTATTTAGAATGAGAAATGTTATGCGTACGACATGGTATTCCAACTCGCTTGTATGACTAGTGTTATTTTCATTTTATGTGGGATGTAGGTTAGTGATTAGCATTCATAATGATCCTACGTATATCAGTGTTTTTTAAAGTGATAGTACCGTTTTCTAAATAAAGTTTGATGCCCTCTTTGAATTGCAAGAAGAATTTTAAATACTATATTTCTTTTCTACAAAATTGAACAGATTTATATAAGATGCATATAATTTCTATGGATATCTTTAAAAAGAAGCCAACATCAAGGCGGTGTTTAATGAATAAGAAATAAGAAGTACTCTGTAGACTTGAGATTAGAAAATAAATGAAAAATAAATAAATCTACCTGGGCCCAAAGACTGTGTCTCATTTGGAATCAATTTTACAAGGAAAAACTCAGAAAAGGAATTAATTCTCGCATTCCAAACAGAACCTTATATATCCTGCAAGCCTAAATATGTCGGTGTGTTCAGATAAGATAAGTCTGCGACTGCAGCCATCCCTTTCTTTGATCCTTCTTTGTTGCCGCAGCTGTTGCGGCAACCCTTTCATCCGAACGAAAAAAAAAATGAAAAGATTATTCATTCACACCATTATATTCTATACACATAGATACATTTGTTTGGAACACGAAAATCAATTCTTTTTTTTTGAGTTTTTTCCTGTAAAAATGATTCCAAATGAGGCGTGGTTTTGGCTCTCTTTGTTTGAGCTGTGGCTTTTGAAAAAAGCTGGCTAGTGGCTAGTTAAAAAACTGACCGGTGAAATTTAGATGTCGGTTTTTATAATATACATTTAGCTTTTTTTAACATCAAAAGTTGGAAAAGTAGTTCTCAATGAGCTTTTCAACTTTTAGTTTATTTCTATAAAAGCTAGCTTTTCAGCATTGTAAAAACGAGCTTTTCAAAATTTTATTTGTTTTAGCTTCTTATTTTTTTAGCTTTTCAACTAAAAAAGCAAGCTGAGAAGCTGAAACAAAAGCTTATACCTAGCCAACAGGCCGTGTCGGGCCGGCACGGCCTAGGCCTGCCCGGGCCCGTGCTATTGCACGATTAGCCTGCCGGGTTGTGCCATGCCAGCCCGCGGGCCGGTTCCTTCGGCCCAGGCACGGCACACCAGCTTTTAAACGGGCCGTGCCGAGCCAAACGGCTCGACGGTCTATTCGTGCCGTGCCGGTAGGAGGCTCGGTTGCTAATAAATAAAAAAAACCCCTCAAACCGCCTCAAATTTCATTCATAATCATATTCATATTCATCTGATTATACAGGAAAAATTCATATTCATCTCAAAATTCATATCAGAATCATATGCTCAAATCAATCAATCAAAGGACTAAAGGAACTAAAGTTCAGGATTCAGTGTTCAGATCACAATGTTTTAAAAAGAGGCTAAATTACAAAAGGGCTGCCTCATTAAAAACCTTTAGGTAAAAGTCCATTTCAAGTACATGGGAACAAAAACCCTAAAGGAAAAAAGAGTATAGCCAGCCTCTTTTAGTGATCTTATAAAAGTAACATGATTATCATCAAGGAACAGGTCCAGAAACAGAACCAGAACCATCTGCACCAAAACCAGAACCATCTGCACCAGAACCAGAAGCATCGAGGAACAAGTTTTTCATCTTCTCCACAAGTTCAGCATTCTCCATATAGTATTGTTGCCGAACATCACCTTGCTCCCAGTTCTTCAGCAGCGATAGCATCTCCACGTGTTCAGGTGTGAGACTTCGACGACGTTCCTCGATCAGCCTGCCACATAAAGAAAAGGCAGATTTCGAAGAAATAGTGGAAACAGGTATAGTCATAATATCTTTAGCTAAAATTGAGAGCACATGATAAGTTCTTTTATGATCCTGCCACCATCTAAGCAAATTGAATGAATCATCAAACTGGGAACAGTGTCACTTTCCAAATAAGTGGATAATTTAGAAGCATTGGAAGTTAATATAGGGTTAGAAACAGATGAACAAGCACAACAGTAGGAGTTGGGGTAGGTCTAGGTGGTCTACCAAATATTCTATTCCATGAGCATACCTTTTTACCTGCTACATTGTTCACTGGTTGAGGCCTTTGCAATCTTATAGAACCAAACTTAGACTCATATTTAGAAAATAAGTTACTTAGTTCAGTTTTCACTTCAGTGTAGTAAAGAGAGTAATCATGGTTATATAATTGAGACATGAACTGAAGAGCATTGTTAAAACTAGCAAGTTTAGCTCTAGGGTCCAGGATAAATGCAAAAGAGTATAACAAAGGAATGCCACCCCAGTACTTGAGGAATTTTGTTTTCATTGGTACAATTACTTCTCTAAATTTTTCATCATTCGCATACTGGTTCAAATGATCAGCAATCTCAAGAATAGCATGAATCATTAATAGAGATGTAGGGTAATAAATACCAGATAATGAAATAGTGCATCTATAGAACAGTTTCAAGAATTTTAAAATGTGTTCAGCAACATACCAATGAGATTTTCTTAGCAATGATCCAGAGTAATGAGTGTGGATAAACACAGAGAAGGTATCTCTGTATGACACAACATATTTGAGCATAAAGTATGTAACATTCCACCTGACATCTATATCCAAACCAAACTTGCGAGGTCTAACCCCCATTGACAGACAAAATGTTTTATGTGAGGCAATGAGTCGGTTAGAGGAATTGAGAAATGAAATAGCAGTTCTAAAGTCCTCAATGTAATCTTTTATCCTTTTTAGTCTATATTTGACAATCAGATTGATTATATGGCAAGCACAGCGTTGATGCAACAAACCAGAGCCAACATATGATGAAATCAAAGGAGTTAAATGTTCAACAATAGTACTATTAGCAGAAACATTGTCTAGTGTGATAGATAAAACTTTGGAAGCCATGTTAAACTCTGAAACAACATTCATAATGCGCTCAACAATATTAACACCAGAATGGAAACAATCAATTAATCTCATACCAACAATTCGTTTTTCTAGCTTCCAATCACCAGTGAAAAAATAAAACACCACACTAAGATAGTCATCTTAACATTGCTAGACCATATATCAGAAGTTAAACACACACAAGTAGCTAGAGTCAACAAATCAACCACAACTGATTTTTTCAATTCAAAATATTTCTCAAGATCTCTAGTAGTAGTCTACCTAGAAACATGTCTAGAGCGAGATTATGTGCATTCCTAATGTAATCTTCAAATGTAGGCTGTTCACCAATACTAACAGGCAGATCAAGTCTAGCAATTAATCGACAAAGTTCAAATCTAGCAACCTCAGAATTATAAATGAAACCTTGAACACTAACATCATCACTGAAATGCAGAGAAGGTTGAGAAGATGAGCTACCTGCGAGGGCCTTCTTTTTGCATGACTTTACATGGCGACGTAGATGGCCAGTGCCACCGGTAGATGGAGCAGATAGTTCAGATTTACAGTACTTGCATCGAGCACCATACTTGAGCATCTTACCATTGACGACTCGCTTGAGCTTCTCTATGTCGAGCCAGACATCAGATGTGGAAACCCTCACCTGTGACTTGTTGCCGGTAGTGCTCACCATCGGGCTCGCGTCGACATCTATAGGCGCAGCACTGGACCTGAACAGGGCCTCAGCTCCGGCGGCGATGTCGTCCTCCTCATCACCCTGCAAACCGGCAGCTCGCAGGTCATCGTTGATGGAGCTCGCCATCGGACACGACGAGCTCGACAACGCGCATGGTTCTTAGATCTATAGGGACGCGAACTCAATTAGATCGGCGACGACGACATGGAGCCTAGGTGTCCGAGGGTACCGGCGGCCATGGGGTAGAGGGCCAGAGGCAGTGGCGGCCGGCGGCGAAGTGGCACCGAGCAGCGGTGGAGGGTTAAGGTTAGGGTTACCGATGCGGGGCGCGGTCGAGATCTTGATGATGGTGGAGGGTGGAGGGCGACCGGCACTACGTCGGGGTCGCCGGGCTTGAGGTGGGGGCGATGTGCGACGGCGACCGGCGGCAAGGGCCAATGGGTCGAGGCGGCTGGGCAGGGACGTTGGGGAGTCGGGTGGGGGCGTGGCGTGTGGGAAAGAAATGAGGGGGCTAGGGTTGGGGGAGGCCGCGCGGTGTTTTTATATGGGGGCGGGGTTGAGCTAGGGGGGGTGCGGTGCGGGAGCCGGCCTAGCCGACCTGGCAGGCTGCCCAACGGGCCACTCAGGCCGTGCCCGTGCCGTGCCAAGACCCACGTGCCTTGCTGGGCCCAGCAACAGGCCGACCGGGTCGGATTTGATGGGTCGTGCTTGAGCCGGCTCACCGGGCTTGAAGCCAAGCTCAGACACGGCTCAATACGGGCTTGGGGCCGGCACAGCCCGTTTGGCCACTAGGCCGGGTCGTGCTCGTGCCGGCCCGTTTAACACAGCCACATGACCAGGTATACAAAAGCCTTTGGGCTCGGCAGATTTTATTTATTTGGGCTTGGGCAAGAACGGCGACAGCTAGGGTTTTGATTCCAAGCTCCCCAGTCTGATCCCCAGCCCCACTCAAGCCGCCTCCTTCGCCGCCGGCGAAACGCGCTGCGGGCGCGGGAGCGGAGGATGGCGAATCGCACGGACCCGCTCGCGAAGAGCATCCACGGGACGAACCCGCAGAACCTGATTGAGAAGATTGTGCGCTCAAAAATCTACCAGAGCATCTACTGGAAGGAGCAATGCTTCGGGCTCACTGCGGAGACGCTGGTCGACAAGGCCATGGAGCTGGACCATACTGGCGGTACCTACGGTGGGAACCGCAAGCCCACACCGTTCCTCTGCCTCGCGCTCAAGATGCTGCAGATCCAGCCTGACAAGGACATCGTCGTCGAGTTCATCAAGAACGAGGATTACAAGTAGTATCTCAGTCCCTAACCAGTTTCCATCTTTTCATCTATTACTTTTGTTTTTATTTTCTCCCACTTGCTTAGCAATTCCATGGATT
>BCLG01000031.1:227868-238425 GCA_001602295.1 Zoysia matrella | reverse complement strand
GGCTAGGGGGGAGATTGGTTTCTGTTAGATAATTTCCATCCTGTGCTATGTGTAGAACTTCATGTTACATTAATCTTTGTTGAAAGAACTCTGTTATTGATACAAAATATTATATAGGTTTTGTCCAAGTTGTGAAGAGTTAAAGTGATCCGCTTAAATTTGATGATATAAACTATTTTTTCCAGCATCATATATCATATTTTGCTGATGAGTGATGGCACTAGATCCAACTCTCTCTCTTTGACCCGCGAATCACCAGCGGAGCCCTCTAATCAATGGATTCGTTGGTGTTTAGATCGAGTGTACCAACTTACTTTCAATTGCTGCTTATGTATAGCTATTGCTGTTTATCCATTTCACTGCCATCAGAAAATGACTACATTTTTTGCTTCTGCCTTTTCAGGGACCGAGATTATGAAAGAGATCGGGACTATGATAGGGACTATGGGAGAGGACGTGATAGAGAACGCGATAGAGATCGTGAAAGAGAGAGAAATAGAGATAGGGACCGAGACCGTCATCGCTTGAGAGATGATGACTACAATCGAGACAGGGACCGAGAAAGGGGGAGGGATGGCAGGGAAAGAGAACATCGAGACAGAGATCGGGGCAGGCACAGGAGCCGTTCAAGGAGCAGGGATCGGCGAGAAAGAGACCGTGAAGATGGGGAATACCGGAGGAGGCGTGATCGTGGTAGTGCTAGTCCTCGGGGACGTGGTGATGATATTGCAGAACGAGAGGAACCTAAGCGGAAGAAGGAAAAGAAAGAGAAAAAGCCTGAAGGTAAAAATGTTCCAGATCCGAACGATCCAGAGATCATAGAGATGAACAAGCTCCGGGCCAAACTAGGACTGAAGCCACTGAAGTAGTGTTCTCGCAATGTAATGTATTTTGGAAGCTTGTTTTTAGAAACATGGGTAGTTCAAACAAGAAATGATATGAGAATTTTTGCTGGCTTTGTCAGCTGCATGTAATTACTTTGATGTATCGATGCACATCTAATTTTATATTGTAATGGGTATTTTGATAAGTTACTGCTGACGATGTAACTATGATTTCAATGGTGGTTAAGTGGTACCGATCCGCTCGTTAGTTAGAAAATTGTTATTTGAACAACACAATCGAGTATCATTAATTATCCATTCATACGGGTTGAACACGTTCTTGCACGGGCTATCTAGCAGTATTTGGTTCTGCACCGGCAAATACAGAGCCTAGTGATCGGAGTACCAAAGCTGAGCTTGTCAAACTCACAGCAGTTTTTCTAGTGGTTAGTCTGAGCGTACTACCTTGCAGTTAGAATATGGAGTTAGTTTCATGCAAACTGACATATATAGTTACCTGATGCTTCCTTCAAGTACGTAGTAACAGTTCTTACCAAGTGTAGTTTACCTTTACCTTGCAATCGTTTGCAGTCTCAATGCCTTCAGTTGGGCAGGGCTCTAGATGACGTCCAATAAAATCACAGAAATACTAGCAGTTATTCACTTTTATCTCTCATAACATAAAAATACATATATGTTATTTTTGTGTCATCTTTTCTATCTGTTATTTTCGTGTCACGCTATTTTCAGACTTCGATCAATTCTTTTATCTCCTCTCCGTCTCCGATGAGAAATCCCCGTGTTTCACGCCGGTCGTTCCTCCTAGACGTTGCCTTGACCGCCGCCACCCAGCCCACGCACTGACCGCCACCACCACGCCCCAGGCCCGCCACCCCACCGCCACTCCGGTCCGTGACTTGTCCTCCCGCATGGGGTGGCCACCACCTCCACGCCCCGGCCCCCCGCCGCCTCGGCCGTCGCCGCGTCGGTCTCAGCCACCATCGCTTCGCCCACTCCTCGACCACCACCGTCACGCCCCGGGTCTCGTTGCCCCACCTCCGCCCCGGCCCGTGACTCACCCTCCCGCACCGGGCAGCCACCACCTCCACGCCTCGGCCCCCGCCGCCCCGACCACCACCGTCACGCCTCCCGACCGCCGCCGCTGTTTCTGCAGTTCGCCACCCTGCCTTCGGCACGACCTATTTCTCGATTTCCGCCATGTCGTCTCTGCCAGGCATCCCTTTCCTCGAACTGCTTTTTCATGCTGTTTCGTTTGAATCATTTGGATAGCTTTCCGGCGGCCGCCTCTCAGAGACTAGAAACTGTGAGTGCCTCTTACCCTCTTCAGACACACATAAATTTGTATGCGCAAACATATATTTCTAACATTTCCTTCAAACTGAAATAGTGAAAATAGAATAAGAGTAACAAGAAGAATAGTGAATTGATGCTTTGTTATTTATATTGTTATTGTAAATTTTATATGTAGAAGATATGCATACTTATGAGATTATTACGATTTAGCAGTCAATCATTAGAACATCAAGTACTAGCTGTGATCGAAGACAAGTGGAGGAGATGAACTACGAGTTCATGCTAAAGTACGGTGACTCTTGCCTTTGCCCGTATCTCCAATCCAATAAGTTTGAATCGTAATATTATGGTAACTCATAGTACGGTACTACGAGTTTCTATTTTTTACTTTATTGTATCGTCAATTAATACAGATACAATCACTCTCATTGCTACGAGTTGCCAACATACCAAATGGTGATCTCATTGCTAGATAATCACTCTTATTTAATGACCTATAATACATCAACTTGAAACCGTACTACGAGTTGTTGTATATTCAATTTCGTGTCAGGTTAATTGATGAATTACGAGTTTCTATATTACAATAGAAGATAAAAATGTACATATTTAATTTTGCATTCATTGGTTATACTATTATTATATTACGTGTGTACAGAATGTATAACACTCCAGAGATAATTTTGTTTCAATTATTAGTATCTAATTTGAATGAGGCAAGAAGGGAATTGCTAAAAAATATCCCATCTTACCTTTTTCGTATCATGAGAAAGCAAATTTTTTGATGAATTGTATAAAATAATTCTTTGATAAAATTAATATATTCGTGACATATGATTTTGAATTATCCGTGTTATCTTACCTGTATTGTAACGAATTTATGTCACGTTATATTTTTTTTATCGAAAGAAGCAAATGTCATATTATCTTTCTGTATTGAATATTAATTGCATCGTTTTACTCTGCCCATGGCGTAGCATGAGCATCGGCCGCTAGTAAAGTAAAAATAGCATTTGCTCTGGAACAATTCAATTTATCAGATCGTCAAAAACGAGGTACAGCACCATTATATGGCGCACTTGGCACCGCCCAAATGAAAATCTTTGGATTGCTAGTGGTGCTAGATGTTTATGGACGGCGGATAGACTCTAATCTAGAGGATGGCAAAACAAACACTTTTTGCCCCTATGTAGACAAACGGTAGAAACAGCGAAGCATATGCTTGCCGATTGTAGGTATACAAAAAAGATTTGGGTGGGTATTGCACACTGGACATGCATACCCCAAATGCAACCAGAAAGTTGTCCCCAATCGAAACCTGCTTCATCAATGGGCACTATTATGGGATTTCCAAAAATCATATCAGGGACCATTTCAGCCGTGCTTAGAGCCTGATGTAAAATTGGCAAAAGACTATTAACTCTTCTATTTTCTTATACTAGTCTTGATACTCGTGCTAAACGGTGTAAGAAAAAATATAAACTTAAAAAATTTTTGATAGATTTTATATATTTTGATATAATTTAATTTATCATCAGAGTTATTTGAATCACAACTTAAAATTTTATATATTCATGCAAGTTTTTTAAATAAGATGAATAATTAAAATTGATTATAAAAGTCAACGACGACATCAATTTAAGAAGAACGGAGGTAGTATTTGAAAGAAGGGATTCGGCACCAACGTGTACCACAAAAAATCCTGCTTGAACAGTAGGTTAGACAGCAGCCGCAGCACAGATGCGTGCAACAGGGCCGCAGGAACAGCCAAAAGAAAAAAAAAAAAGAGTAGCAGAGGGCAGGGCGCCAAGCAGCAGGGGTGCTGGATGCGTGGCAAGCTGGTGCAGCAATGGGCCTTCAGGAGATGCGCAACGGCCGTGAAATCAGGGGCCGGCGCACATGCAGGCATGCTAGAGTGCGCAGGCAAGGCGGCGGGGCGTAAGCAGCTGGTGAGGAGCCTGTGACAACACGCACGTCAGCACGGCAAAGCGGACAGCGTCATGGCGCAGGCGCGCAGCAAGCGACGGCGCAAGCTGCGAGACGGCGCACCACGCCGGCGCTCAGAGCGGCGGAACTTGCGGAAGATCCGGCGGCGACTGAATGAAAAATAGATCTGTTATTTTCATGACCTGGTGGGGATCAATATGGGTTCAGAGAGATATAAAAGAGATTGTCCGTTAGATTTGTAAGAGATGAGTTGTGTGTGAAAAGATTTTATTCGTTAAGATTTATAAAAAAATATAACTTTGAGTGCGTTTTTTGTGTGCACATAGTTAAATTCATCTATATTAAAATATTTTATCATATGTATTTAAAAATAAAAAACTGTGCTTTTTAAAGTAGAGAAAATAGAATTGGATGCATAAGCAAAAGACACCCCCCCAAATCTCTTGACATGCAACAGTTTTATCTCTGAAATCTAGTTCCTCTCGTTCCTCTGGATGACGAGTTAATTCAACGCTAAGAATCAGCTCCTACAATTAAAAAGACGTGATAAGGTTAGCACAACACAACATTTTTTTATGTATACACTATATTTAGATGATGTGACAGAATATTAATATTGGACAACACGGAAGTACTCCTGTGATTTTAAAATATTGACGGCCAAGGTGGAGATGAGCAGTCGTGTCACAACCGCTGGATGCAGATCACAAGGCTCAAATCGTCCAAAGGCAAGGCAAACACCACTAAGTTAGGCTTTTAATGGAGTAGAGATTTCGACATGAACCTCTTTGATAGTTTATTTCTCCCTTTGAATAAATATCTTTGATAGATTTGAATGGTATACGGTAGCGATTTCTGTAAAATGTATGGCAGCAATTTTTCCTTCTTTTTCCTTTTAGGTAAAACTATGTTTTCTTCAAAACATGTCTGGTTTTGTTCACCGTACGAGTACAACATCTGACATCTCTAAGATATCAGATTGAGCGTGAGCCATTACTGTTCTAAGTCGGAGTGACGGAATGCTTTGTGGGGGCATTAGTGCGACAGGCAGCTTAGGCTTCTTTTGTACTCTCTCCAGTTTTAAATTATTAACATCGTTGATTTTTAACATCAACTTTTAACATCAACATCAACTTTGACTATTTGTTTTATTAAAAAATTTATTCTAATGTGTAAAATTATTAACTATGATTTAAACTTTATCAATGATAAAGCAAAATAATAATAAAATTTTACATGTTTGAACAAATTTTTTGAATAAAACGAATGGTCAAAGTTGATATAAAAAGTTAACAGTGTTTACATTTTAAAATCAGAAGGAGTAGACATGATGAGCTCCAGGCTGCAGCTACAACAAAGTAGAAGGGTTAATCCAACTATACTTATTCCTACTTATATATATTTACAATGGTCTTTTGAACATCATCTGGACTATACAATGACTGGAAAAGCATCCAATCAAGACAAATCAAAGTCTAATTCATTTATTTCATACAGTTCTAGCTCCATGACTGTTCTGATCATTACCAAATGAATAGTTTGTCAGAGCATTGTAACGTACCTGAACGAGCTTATATACATAGCAGTGCAAATGCAAAGACATACTAATAGCTACTGTGCCATCCCTGTTTGGCCCTAAGAAACTTCATAAGGTCAACATAGATGTCGTCTTTTGCCTTAACGCTCATGATGAAATCAATGTGGCCATAGTCACTGAGGTAAAGCATTTCTGGTGTGGATCTCAACTCTTGGACAGTGCGCTCAACATCTGTTACATCAGCCAATGCATCACGGCCTCCATGTCCCATCCAAATTGGAAATGATTTTGGTATGCTGCTTACATCGAATGGGGGCGGATGGAGCTGACCATAGAGCCTTAAATTGCCCCACCATCCATAGTCATACTTGGCAAAAGTGCCTTTCCGGATCACTGCAACAGCAAACATAGGGATGGTTGTTCTGGATCATTACAAAGGCCATAATAGGCAATACATGTCCTCCAGTAGCACAAATAAATGACCTATCCAGTTATATTTTAAACTAATGTGGCAATCATGTTAAGAGGCTCGTCTAACTACATAGCAACTTAAGGAAGTCATACACTAGCTCAAGAAAACACGATGTGCCATATTTCTGTGCTATTTGTGCAGAATGATTTTAATTTTAGAAGCAATCAAGTGCAATGAAGGATATTCTCAAGTTGAAGGTAACATTATCAATGGGTCAACACTAGCTCAAATACAGAATTTATAATAATTGCATATGAATATTTGGGAGTTTGAGGGCTGATGCATATGAATATTTGGGAGTTTGTGGCATCTATTGGTCTTAGGTTTTAGCAAAGGAATCCTTGCTGTTAAATTTTTCTCCCACATCTTTATCTACTGATCTACTCAAGTACATGATAGAGAAAAAATATAGCTGAACAATGGGGGAAATTATACTACAAATACATTCTGGTTATCTTGAAGGTTGAGCACCCTCCATCAGAAAGCATAGATATCCCCACAAGCAAGAAAATCATGGCACATTACACTAAAACATTGAAGAAAAGGGAGTCTAAATAATATTGTAAGGCATTGTTTGTTGCTACCATAATATTCTGAGTCAGGCTGCGTAAACGGTTTAAGAATTAGATGAGCAAACATACTCTGGAAAAGATGACGCAAATTTTTTGTTGATGATGGATGAGGTTCATACTGCAAATAATAGTCAATTCTTGACGAATTGAGGCAACAGTTTGCACCTGAAAGGAATTGTTATACATATTAAACCCACCTGATCGTGATGAATTTGTGTGGCATATAAGAAATACCACAAAAGGAAGAGTGATTACTTTTTTCTTGCCTGATAAAAATTTTACTATTAGTGATTATTTCTAGCTAGGGAAAACAGCTTATAAGTTGTTCATATCAAATTTTCCACATCATATCCATGCATGGTTGCTAGAATGCATTAGTGAAAGACCATATACTCCCTCCGGTATAGAAACAGAAGTCGTACTGGCCTTCCACTGAAGTTACGTAAAACATGTCGCTTTCAAGTTACGGGTGTGTTCTTCTCCCTATTCTGCCCCTGCTTCGCGCTTCGCCTCCCGCGTGTTCATTACTCCAGCTATTAGTCCTGAGGCTATCCATGCAAATAATTGAGGCTGCCAGGAATTGACCTCGCACCCGATGCTTCAAGCTCAGTGTTACTAACCAGTAATACATTATGAGGCTGCTGAATATGAGGAACTGTGTGCACAATTTAATAAGGGTGATATAGTAATACTAACCCCCTAATTAATTCTTCCTTGGTATCTTAAATCATGTCTTAAACGACTTGTATTTCAATACCGGAGGGAGTACTCAGAAAACTATATAAGACAGCCTATTCTCAAATATATAGAACCACTATATGCGCACATAATGGACAGATAATGAAAATAAATACAAAATTTAACAGGTAACTTGTGGTAACGCAAAACCTGTTATTGAAGCTAGCAAGTTGTTGCAATCCAAATATTCATCATCGCACAAAGAATCTAGTATTTGTACACCCATATCACTGCACAAGGAGCCTGTTAAAAAAAGCTACTCGTATATTTATTCCCAAAAGAAAAAGGAGAAGTTCGGTAAAAAGGTGCCAAACCTTCTAAAATTCAGCTGATGGATGCCCATAGTAACAAGCATCTATAGCAAAAAATCACCAAAAGTCAGTTAAGAAATTACTAGAATTTAATTCTTGGATATCTCTAAAGTATAGTATGTCACCTGGTCAAGATGCATGGCAACTGCTCTAAGAACAAAACCAGAACTGACATGACTGAGGTAAGAAATGGGACAAAGAAGTGCAGCAGAGCTAATCATCTTCCTTATTTCAGGAATTGTAAATGCAGCCAGGCCCATAATAGTTCCCTACCAAAAATATAGTTCTTAGTAACATTATGGCAATAGTTTAACTCTTCTAGTGTAAATTAGGTTGTACCTGTGAATGTCCCACATACAAAATTTTGGACTGTGTAACTGTATATACATAACTTAACATTGCCAAAAGGTCATATTCAGCAAGGTCTTGCCAGCTCCAATCCCAGAAAAGCTGCAAAAGTTTGTAGAGTTCTGTAAGAACCAAACACTAAACCATAGGAGCATGGTTACATAGCAAATTATATTCTGTTGATGTTGCTTAAAGGTTGATGCACCCAATACATGGCCCTGTATACAGTATTTCTTGTTACATATACGTACCGAACACAAAATCTAGGAGCATGGTTAAGAGGTTGAAGCAGTTCGAAGAGTGGAAAGAGTTTTACTGTGCATATACTTTTTTGCTCATGGGCCGTTATATAGTATAGTTTCTTATGGGTTTGTTCACCTTATCATGAACAGAGTAAGTTGAATGGCCTTTGCTCCAATGTGTACCGCGGACATTTCCAATCCAAACATCAAAACAATTATCAGCAAGGATATATCCAAGTGACTGTTCTGGGGAGTTTATGAACCATGTGTCACCACCCTGCAACGGATATGGATAAAAGAAGACTGACTGAAAAAAAAAATTATGGCAGGAAACTGAAAGTGTCGACATAAAGTATCCAGAGGGCTAACAGCTCCGTTATCCACAGAACCATACAGATATATCAGAAGGATTAAAATCTCAATATGATACAGTCTGAATCCCACAACAAAAATGCCTGCGGTGATGAGGATAACCTGAAAAAGACCATGCTGAAGAAAAACTGGAGGTCCTGTATTATCTGCTACTCCATTTTTGCCATGTGGAATATGCTGAATAGACAAAAGGAAGCCGTCATTGGTTTCAACCTGTGCCAATGGTAAGTTAATATCTTTGTGAAAATAGAACAATGAATAAACTCAATAGCATTAATAGCGGATAATTTTCTATCAGACTGTGTTTATTACTTGACAAACTTTATTGCAGGGCTGACACAAAATGCAAAAGCGAAGGAAATGATCTTGACACTAAAGATTCATGGTAAAGTTTCTGAACGAAAGGAACAATCTAAACTCCCATATCAATAGTACCATCCATCAGCTGAGAAGTGACAGTCTTATAATACACAGAAGGGAAAAAAAAAAAGACATTATAAGAAAGAACTAAAAGGGAAATGCCTTTGTCCCATGAAATTAGGCCTCAACACTATGATTTGAAACGTGTAAGCAACGTCAGTCAGAAATTCTAATTCATTGGAGCGGAAAGCAAGGATACATACAAACTAATGCTTTGTTCTGATGAGGCTACTACACGAGTAGCTTTGGCTCCAATTAACTTTACCTATTCAGACAGCACACCCTCTCATTATTTCAGCGGACAATGCCTTGCTCCATTTCTTGGAAAGGGATGCGAGACAAAGAATTCGTCGGCTCCACGGCAACTGCAATCGGAATTGGAGAACCCCCCCCCCCCCCCTCCCCCATGCATGATCGTTAAGCAGCAGGTACAAGAACAATTCGACTTCTTGACTAATAAAGAACGAAGCAGAACTGCAGCTCCGCATCCACAAGCAACCGATCGTTCTTGTTGAGCGAATAATTGGGTCCCGATGAATAAATCACAAATTAACAGGCAATCACTCTTAGTTTCCAGATGAAACAGGGATTAATTTGGCACATGCCATTACAATTTTCCAGATGAAACAGGGATGATACCCAAGAATAAGCAGCGGGCAAGACGCACGTACTGTATGCTCCGTACACGGGTAGCCCAGCGGCCGCAGAAGCTGCTCGCAGAGGCCTCCGCCGGCGGTGGAGTGCGGGGCGACTCGCCGGAGGGTATCAGTGGCTGGAGATGCCCGGGCGCCGACGGCGACAAAGCAGACGAGCAGCAGGAGGAGCGGGGCCGCGTCAAGCGCCCCTGGGCTCATCATATCCGCCGCCGCGGAGTCGGGGACGGAGAGTCGGGATTCCGATGGATTCAACCCGACCAAACCGTCTTGAGAATGCGAGCAGCTGTGTGGTTGCCCTCTCCTGTACGCTTACCATCTTGGAGCCCAAGCTCCACGCAACAAAACATGTGTAAACAAAATAGTGAACTTTGTGATAAATGATTGAGAATTTTCTTTTATTTTGGCCTATCGCAATATCTGAAATCTCTGCAACTGTGTCTGACGGTATTTTTTAATCACCAATATAGTAGAATTTAGATTAGGAGGATTAGATCGAAGGTGCGAGGGATTTTCTTCTTATTATGTTTTGACACGAGGTTTTTATCCTGTAGTCTCCGTGGCTGTTAAGCTACGAGAACAAGGTAACATGATGTAATTCACGTTCAATTAAAAAAAACATAACATTACATATTCTCTTTCTAATAAATAAATAGAGATAAGTCTACTCCACATGCTATTCTACTCCACCTTCTTAACTATAAAACAAGATATTTTATACCTTAAACCATCCAAAATCGTTTAAATAGCACCTTAAACTGATTTTAGAAATGGTTTTACCTATTGGCAGTCCACATAGACAATGAT
>BCLG01000031.1:213724-226275 GCA_001602295.1 Zoysia matrella | reverse complement strand
GGCTGTGGTGGGGTGTTGAACCGGAAATGGGGCTGCGGTGGGGTGTTGAACCGGAAATGGGGCTGCGGTGGCTAGTGCACGGTGTCCAACTGGAGATGGGACTGTGGCGGCCAGGGCGGGGTGTCGAATCGGAGACGGGGTGGCGGTGGTCAGGGGGCAAGGCAGCGAACCGGTGACTTGGTGGCTGCAGCCGGGGTAGGGCGGCGGCGACGGGGTGGGGCGTCGAACCCCAGACAGGGTGGCGACGACCAGGAGGCAGGGTGGCGATGGTCGGGGCGAGGCGGGGCATGGAGACGACTGGGAGGAAAGGGCGGAGAGGTCACGGGGAAGGCGGAGAGAAAGGCCAATAGGAAGTGGAAGTCTGAAGATAGAGTGTGACACCAAAATAAAATATAGAAAACGTGACACAAAAGAGATATAGACAACGTACAAACGTTTATATTAGGAGAGATGTGAACAATGTGCCTTGTGTCTAGCAGCGGTGTGTTGTATTGGCGGAAAACAACAGATCTTCCTACACGAGAAAAAAGAAAAGGGTTGGTGCGTTATTCTCAATAGACTTGCTCGGAGAGAACCTCATCCTCCTCTGGGAGCGTCCCTGGTGCAGCCTTATAGAGAGCTAGCTGGGCTAGGATCAGGATTACATGGCATGAGTCTTTTTGCTACCGGAGCGGATGTAGGTATGGCAGGGCACATGATAGCTTTAGCTCTGTCCTGCACACCAATTTGCCAAACAGTAGCAAAGATTCTGTCCTATTTGTTGGGCTGGTTGGTTAAAGCATTGTTCGTCTATTACCGTAGTGTCAAAGGAGATGTAGCGCCTAAGTACAGAGGGAACTTAGCGCCAAGCCATCTCCTACTCGGGGTGGAGCTGGCCCCAACTCGGAGACGGGTAGCGGCCCCAACTTCAGAGCCGGAGCGTATCTTGCCTTGATCCTCTTGATCTGCTTTGTAACTGGGCCGAGCTTTGATGGTGGGCTTTTTTTAAAAAGACTTAGTGTAGATGAGCCGGGATTAAGGTCCCTAGGCCTATGTTCTTCCGTCCATCCATCAGCAAAAAGCAAAATATATGCTTGGCACTTCGTATAAACCATGTATTTGTGATTGCCAAGCTTCCTTGCCTCAATATAACCCTCTGCAAGTCAATTGTTTATAGCATCATTTTTCTCAACTGATCAATATTTGTTAGTGACAGTGCCAAGTATGCAATCAAAAACTGCTCGGTGGATGTAAGACCCCTTTCTCATGCATGCCACATCCCTTCCTCGTTCTCCATGATTTCCTCCATAAAAACCGCACCCATAATCCCAATTTAATAATGCCTCGTTTGATACTGCTAATCAGCTGCTTCCGTTGAAAATAATCGTCGAAGGGAGCCAAACCTCTGGATTTCTTCCGCGCTCCTGATGCCAGAGATTTTCCCTAAAGCTCTCATTAGCCTGGAATGCGGAATCGGCTAGTTACAAGCTTTGGGCCAACACACCTTCGCCTCTGCCTCCGTTCTCACATCCGCCTTCCTCCACAGCTCTGTTGCTGTCGTCCCAGGCAAGTGCCGTCTCCCCACCTCTGTCATCGCATCCGCCTCCCTCCACAGCTCTGCTGTTGTCACCCTAGGCTGGAGACCTCCTTCCTAGCATCTGCCCCCGCCTCCCCTGCCTTCGTCCTCGTCCCTGGAGAAGGGGGCCCGTTGGAGGCCAAGGCGGCAACAATGGTGGATAAGAAAGATGAGTCAAGAGCGAGCGTCTTGAGGCCATCACAACGGTGGACGCGTTGACAATTGACGGAGAGCGCTTGGCCACTCACTCCCCACCTCCCGCCACCTCCTCGTGCAGCCCGCTCATCACCCGTCCTCCCATGCCTGCCTTCTTCTGGCCCTGCTCGCTTGTAGATGGAGGTGGAGCTCATTTACCCCTCGTACCGCTGTGAACTCTAGCCTCCACGCCGTTGCTACGCCGTGGGCTGTGGCTGCCGCAGGAAGTGGGATTGTCAAATGCGTAACTTCTTTCGACGGCAAATTCTTCTCACAACCGCTTTTGTAGGATATTGGATTCCAATAAAATTGCTTTGGAAATGAGCAGTTCTAAACGAGGCCTTAGTCTCTGCTCTCCTGATTCCTCCTCGCCCCTTTCATGTGCCGCCACATCCCACTGCCCCGCAACTGTAAGGATTATGGACATCGAAAAGAGGGTTGAATCGGTGTACTTATAGGACTAAATTCGTTACAAACTTAAATTATGAGAGTCAATCACAACGGAAGCGAATCTATGCAATTCTAGTAGGCTAAGACCCCTAACAATGCTAGTGAAAAGATAAAAACAATAAACAAGCACTAGCACGATAGCCATCAAGAGAAATAAAAAAACAACCTATCACTCTACAAAAATGGTAAATAAATGCGATAAGTAAAAAGAGAGGGATAGAGAGTGCTTAGTGCTTTTTTTCGAGATCGTAGGCACCTTCCCCCAATCCTTGTTGAACCAGTCTCATCGGAATCTTGGTTCTTCTCGTCGTTTTTGAAACGATGCTCACAAAAGTACGCTTCACTCCCAGAGTGAAGACACTGGCGGTCTGGCTGTCGCACACAATACCCAAGCGCTAGAGCAAGTCTCTAAGGCTTGGGCGCTCTCTCTTGGTGTCTCTTTTGAGCGAGGGACTCGAAACCACATACAAACTTGGCGTCATCTTCCACAAACTCCCTAAAAGCTCAAACACCGACTCCTAACTAGTCTAGACTAACTAAAACAAGAGTAATAGCCAAAGATCACTTCTTTCAAGCCCCACAAGCTCTAGAAGTATAAGAATGATTCTTATCACTCTCCTACTAGCACAAAGATCTCAAATCTTGTCTTGTGCTCTCTTGGTGATGTCACTTGACCTCTTACAAGTTTTCTTCAACAGTTCAAACCTCAGGCACACGTGAAAATGTCCCTCTTTACAGTTTAAATAGGCTCTAAGCACAGAAACAACCGTTGAAACGTGATGTCATAAAACTGACTGCTTTATGACATCATCATACTATTTGGTGACCCTTTCCTTCATTTGGCCAAGGAAACACCCTCTTTGAAATCCATTCCATATAACACTGGACTATCCGATGCATACCTTCACCGAACTGTCAGGTGGCTTTCACTTTTGGACTCCCAAAGACATTTTCTCTAGACTTCGACTTCTGACTCATCGGACTGTCCAGTCACTGCACCACCGGACTATCCGGTGACTGCTCCACCTCGACTCCAGAGAGGACCTCTCTCTGGACTGGCTCCTACAGGGCTCACCGAACTGTTCGGTGACTGCTTTTTCAGCTGGTATTGAGCTTTCATCTTTGACTTCGCTTTCTCTGCCATCTTCAGTGCTTTCTAAGTATCTAAAGAGCATTCACACTCTCTAACACTTGTATGACAGAAGACAAATGACCCTCCCTCTTTAATAGTACTGACGGTACTATAGACTCTCTAGCTAATTCTTAGCCTTGGTTCGCGTGGAAACTCCTCTTTTGGGATAGTTCTTGTCATCCATCGAGGAAGCCCACCATATTGTAGAATTAGTGGGGTGAAACCTACAATCACAACTGTTATCTATGGTGTTCATTTAATCTCTAAAATTAATTCATACCTTTTAAGGGACTTCAAAGGTCATGAAGCTAACTGCTACTCCATGTCGTGAGCTCCCTTCTAGACCTGCGCTGGTCTTCACATCGGAGTGGTAGCCTACTTCTCTACTCGGCTATCGTCCATGACGGAACACTCCAATCCTGACTCCATCCTCGGCAGCTTGGCCTCTACGTGCGCCAAGTGGTACCATGTTTGTCAGCTACTGGGTCCACTACCAGGATGTCTCATTGTTCCTCAGATTTTGTGGCCCTATTGTTTATTTGTGCTGACTTGCTGGATTTGAGCTTAATTTGCATACCCCCGTAAACAAACTACTTCATCCGTCTCACTCTCGTATTACTTGTCATCCTAGAGACTTTAAGTTTTCCAATTTAATTGACATACTGCCCAAGGGGTTATCTAGATGGTTTTCAATAGTTCAGGGGGTTAAAAGTCTGGTTTTAAAAGTTAGGGGGGTGAAGTGACCAACATTGATAGTTGAGAGGGTTACATAGACTTTTCCCTATTTGCCTTAGGTTTTCTATCTTTTGCCTACAAATAAACATCAGCGGATGGAGCTCTGATTACTTACACATTTGCTGCTGAACATGTTCATACACATAACCTGGTATACAAAAAATATATATTTCTACTTTTAGATCCAAACAGTAAAGGACTTATTAAGTCAGTGAACAGATTTTTTTATCTGATAGTCTCTCCGTTCCTAAATTGTGGTTGCCGTTGATTTCTATCATCAACTTTGACTATTCATCTTATTTAAAAAATAATTCAAATTAAAATTATAAGTTATGATTCAAATAACTTTAATGATAAAAAAAATTATAACAAACTATATAATATGCATTAATCTTTTTAATAAGACAAATAGTTAAAGTTGATGTTAGAAGTTAACAACAACATCAATTTAGAAACGGAGAGAGTATTACGCAAATGCCACCACCAGTGGCGCAAGCTGTTAGTCACTTTTTTTAGCTGCTACATATGTCTATATTGTTTTACATGACTCCATGAAGATGTAGGTTCTGTCAAAAATTTTGGGCCTAGCCTAAATAATAATTTTAAATAAATCCTAAAGGCCCACTTACTACACATGTATGGAATGGTGGTCCCACATTGCTATTTTAGATGGAGGAATATCAACTTAAATATGATAGTTTGTTTCATCTAATTGAAGCTATTTGAGAAAAGAAGACAAGGGAGAAACACACGCCTCGCCTCGTTGGGCCAGGCGAAGGGTGTGGGCACGCGATGTGTGCGTGAATAGTTCGGCAAATTCCAGCCTTCGTGCTGCTTGCGGATCCGCAGCTTCCTTTTGCTATTTTATATTTTGCATGCATGGAAAATACTGCACTGATAATTTTTAGTAAGCAATTATTCTCACATTAATGGTTGTTGGATCCAACGCTAGAGAAATCCGTACCATAACATTATGATTGATTGCACAATACAAATGGTAGTTAACGGCTGACTGATTACCAATGTATATACGTGGCTATGTATTAAAAGGGGTCATACATCGCCAGAGAACACACAACAATTTTCTGCCTTCTCCTCCCCCGAGTGTTGCGCTGTTCTATCTTCCTCACTCGTTGTCAACATCTCATTGACGTCGGGAGAGTAGGTCTCAAAAATCCATATCCTCTCGTGTCCTTGCATAGATAGAGGCCATAAGTTTTTTAGTGAGTATCATTGTGACTGTTTACCTTTATCTGTTCTCCCTTTGTCATTGCTCGTTTGCTAGGTCTACATCATTGTTAGCTTCATAACCATTGAAGTCTCTCAAAGGTATGAATGATTTTGGTGATTGAATGAGAAACATTAACTCTATCAACATACTCTCCACCTCTATGAGTTAGTTTCTTCAAGGTTGCTCGGTGCTTCGGTGGTCTTCCAATGGAGAAGCATGTCCAAAGATAAGGATGTTCTTAGAGCCTTGTGTCACTTAGTTTTAGGCTTTGAGTCAATAGGAAAACTGGTACTATTAAGAGGGGTCAGGTGACTCGTCTCGGTTTTCTATGTGTTGAGTATGGATGCTCTAAGTTCTCTGAGGCACTTAAGTGATCATGGAAGCTTAAAGGTGTCAAAAGTTGTAGTAAGAAGCAAGAAGATCTTGAAGAAGTCAAGTTCCAGCGTCAGAGAGTCACCGAATAATCCGCTGTTGTCACTGAACAGTCTGGTGAAGGCTGAAGTCAAACGTTCAGAGAGAGTTTTTCCGAAGGCAGTTTAGTTAGAGTCACCGAACAATCCGAAAGGGTCACTGGACAGTCCAGTGAGTGCTTGAAGCAAGAGTTCAGAGAGGGGTGCTCTCTGGAGTTGAAGCGAAGAAGTCATCGGACAGTCCAGTGAGATTTTGATCGGACAGTCTAGTGATCAGAAGAAGTCCAGAAGAGGTGTCTATGGAAGTCCTAAAGAGGTAGTCACCGGACAGTATTGTGTCACATGGAATGAATTTAAGAGAGGATGTTTTCTGCCAGTCGAAGACCAGGAGTCACGGGACAATCCGACGGTCCCAGTGACTATAAAAAGCAGTCAGCTTTTTGACAATGGCTCTCAATGGGCTTTTCAGAGCTTGGGGCCTATATAAATTGTTGGGGAGCTGATGTAGAGGTTACCTACAGCTAAAAAAGTTGGGAGATCATTTGTGAAAGCCAGTCACCAAAGAGAGCACAAGAAAGCATTTAGAGAGATATTGAATGCTAGTGAGGAGTACCAAAAAGCATCCATACATTTCTAAAGGTTGTGAGGTTGAGAGAAGTGTCTTCAGCTTGTTACTCTTGTCTGTGGTAGCCTAGATTGGTTAGGCATCGTTGTCTGAGCTTTCGAAGCCCTTTGAAAGATGATATTAAGTTTGTGAGCGGTTTTGGATCCTCAGCTCGAAAAAGACACCAAGAGAGAGCGTCCGGAGTCTTAGAGACTTGCTCTTGCGCGAGGATATTGTTTGCTACAGCCAAGCCACCGGTGACTTCACTACGGGAAGTGAAGCATACCTTTGGAAGCACCGTTTCGAAAATGGCGGGAGGGACCAATACTCTGACAAGAGCGGTTCAACGACGATTAGGGGAAAGTGCCATCCTTCCGAAACCTCGGTAAAGATCGCTGAGCACCTCTATCTCTTATATCTTTACTTACCACATTTACCTTTTTGCGAGTAATGTGATAGGTTGCTTTGTGATGTCTCTTGGTGGCTCTCGTGCTGGTTGCCTTGCTTGCTAGCAATAGGTTGTTCTGTCTTATCTTTTTGAGCCTAGTAGTTTTCTTGTTTGGTTGTGCTCTTGCTTAGTCTCTCTTGCTAGAAGTTGATTGTTAGTTTTGCTAAAATTTAGGAAGAGAGAAAAAGACTTTGTAGTGTTAGTACCCGATTCAACTCTCTTCTCAATCACTCGATCTTTACAATCATCGATCTGCTTCGTCTACTTTTACGCTATTGCTAACATCAATAATCCATTTATCTAAAGCTGGAATGTCAGCTAGAATTTAGAAAGAGTGAGAAAAGGACTTTGCAGTGTTAGTACCCGATTCAACCCTCTTCTCAATCACTCTGATCTTTACAATCATCGATCTGCTTCGTCTACTTTTACGCTATTGCTAACATCAACAATCCATTTCTCTAAAGCTGGAATGTCAGCTGGGTCTTGTATTGAGCACTAAATTAAGTGTCGTATGAACTAGTGTAAAGCTGGGTTGGAATATGCTTGAGTTGGTGATTAGCTTTAGCCTTAATCTTATATCAGGAAAACTCCAATCTCAGTCCCTCTGTTCTACCCAGTTCCACCGAGTTGATTCAGATCTGTGATCAGGAGTGATTTGAGTGTCCAGTCCTGCAGTGCACCCACTCTAGGATTCCCTGCATTTCTCTGTGTTCGGCACCGAGGACACAGGAGATTTGGTTATCCGGATAATCCAACCTCTGTCAGGTTTTCGTTTTAGTTGATTCTGTTTTGATTGATCCTAGATTTTCACAAGGTGAATCCTAATTGAAAACAGTATCCTCTTCACCTTCTCGTTGTGACGTCATCGCTGGTGGCCAACGCACTACTTTCTTCTAAATTACAGGTGAAAACGGATGAGAACAATCGGAAAAACACCATTACTGTTTTCAACCAACTCCTAGTGGCGGGAGTAATTAAGTTGGTATGGGCAGTTTGACGGGGGCGTGTGCTCTAGGTAATGGTGCGATGGCAAAGATGAGAGCTAGAAAAAGGAAGCGTGCAGTGGTAATTAGATGTAAGTATCTCAGGTTTATGGATGGTACGAAAAATTGGTTTCTAGAAACTAAAAAAAAAAACTGACTGGAGCCATCACAGCTTCTAAAATTCTACTCCATTTCATAAAACTAGTGGATACAAATAGGACCTTAAGTAATAATTAGAAGATGCAATCTTCATTGAAATAATCTGCAGGTGCATGGAAACATTGCAGGCCAGCCGCGGCGGAGAAACAATGTGCGTGGCTGCTGGTTTTAGAACTTCCATGAACTGGTGGCAAAAGGGACTTTCCGGCCACGGGCACCGGGTACCGTCTCCATCTTCTACAGTGAGCGCTTTGTTGAGCCGCTGCGTACATGCAAGTCGTTTAATCCCAGGCGTCATCTGCTATGGCCGGATCCGGAGCGGGAGAGAGAGAGAGAGAGAGAGAGAGAGAGAGAGAGGTCCCTGTCCGTCCCTCGCCATCACGTGTCGCCGATCGGCCAGACGGTTTTGTACAGCGGTTCCATTTATGAGGAGGGCCGGGGCCGACGGGGGCCTCGTGGCCGCGACGGCGACGGCTCCGGCGCGTACCTGCTGGCCGTGACCGCGACAACGGACGACGGGACCCGGCCGGAAACTTGTGGCTACCGTTCATTTCGCTGCCGTATGCACGTTTCCGTGGGGCGGTTGATTCTCTCCTGTTTTCCTGCGCGCGCTTGCTGAGCGAATTCCCTCGAATTTGGTTTGGCTCTAGTACTTCTTTTTTTGCGAATTATTTTGTTTCCCTAGTACGTGTCTTGGCGAGAGAGAAGAGAGTGATAAGAGAGCTTAGCTATCCACGGATGTCGGCCCTTTCAATCGGATTAGATTAGTAATAAATTTAATTTCCATTTATTTTTACCCTACTATCTAAGTGTCAATTTAAGTTGTTAAAGAGTCCGCGCATCGAACTCTGAAAATTACCACCCGTGCCTACTCTTAGGTGAGCAGGGCTGCATCGATCAAGATCCATTTGCTTGAAATCCAACGAGGCGATCGATTAGCAGACGTCGGCTCCAGGGAAAAATATCTTCCGGTCCCGGTATCGGTTCAGCAAACCACGCTTGGATGGCGTCCAATTGCATTAAAGCTGGATTTGTACTACGGTGGCCACGACGCGCGCCCCGTTGTTTGGATCCTTGCGCTTTCCCGCTTGCATGTGGAGTTTACACTTTGTCCCGGCTTCGATTGTGCGCGTGTTTTTACGGCGTCTGCTAGGATAGGAGTATCCCACTGCAGCGTGACACCCATAACGTGTACTGTGGTTGCTGTTCGGTGTCGGACTAGCTGCTACAGCAAGTCGGTGGCCCGCCTTTCTGGTGGTTCAGTGACCCGAGTTGCGAAACAGCAGCGCAAATGTCTGATATGGACGATTACTATCTAATTGTCTGATTTCGTATCATTCAGAACATTTCTAAATGTCTTCCTTTCTACTAAAAAAATGCAATACCAAATTTAATAGACAAAAGTCAATACAAATGCAATAACACTTTGATCATGGCGCAAGAAAATAAGGTGTCACGACTATCTTTGTTCTAAAATATAATCATTTTTGTGTGTTACGTGCCTAATTAAACACGCTAACAAAAGTCAGCACCGCGAATCCTTGCCGGTCCGCGTGACCGTGCCCGTGGACATCGAGAGACAATCCGTCATGATTGGGACGTGTTCTCGCCATATCTGAGACAGCAAAAACACAAAGAAAGATTAAGAGGCAGTAGACGGCGAAACGCGATAAAAGGAGCGCCGTGCAATTTGTAGAAAGGGAACGCCTCTCGACTGCACGCTGCCAATTCCGCGGTCCCCCTCTCCTGTTTGTGTTATCAGAAGCAACCCCGTTGGCTCAAACAAAACTATGGAGCACCCGGTAGACTACACGGTGACTCTTTCTTACTCCCATTGATTTTAAACATTAATAAAATTGTTCGTGTTTGACTATTCATCTTAGCCAAAAGTATTTTTTTAAATGTGTAAAATTATTAGTTGTATTTTAAATACTTTTTAATGATAAAATAAATTACAATACAATGTGCGATATTTATCATATTTTTTAATAAGACGAATGATCATAGGTAATGTTTTAAAGTCGACACTGTTAATATTTTGCAATCAAAGGGAGTACTTTAAAAGAAAAAGAAAAAAAAGTTTGGTAATTTGCTCCCAGTTAAACAAGGTCTATGTTTCAGAAATCTAGCTTTATTTTGCCCTCGTACTGTAGAATTTCATTGTGTCTAGGTTATGCTGACATCAACTACCTCCAGGAAAAGGGAAAATAAATTAACTGCACACATCATTCTTCATCTGGACGAAAATTTAATTTTTAATTTGACATAAATGTATGCCTTATGAAGCTAGTAAAAAAAATTAAAATAGAACTTGATCACAAATAAAAATTGCCCTATAGTAGGCTTGATATGATGATTTTTAATAATCTATCAAATATTTAGGAATGGTTTATATATCTTAAAAATTCAAACCATGTTCCCACAAGTTATCCAGCCAACGCACATGGGAGCAGAAAATACCAATAAAGAAATAAAAAATTGTATTCGGTATGCAATCAAAGGTGTGACCTTAAATAAAGACGATGCAAAGGCGTTACTAGAGCGCTTTTAAGGTAGACCGTTAGTTCATCTCCTAAGAGGTACTCCCTCCGCTCAAAAATAAATTCTATTTCTAGGTTTGTTGACTGTGTTTTGTTCTTCTATTTGACCACTATTTAATAAAAATTTCCTAAACTTTATGACATATTATGAAAATATTTTTCATAGAAAATTTAAAATATAAATTTTATGTTATTAAAGTTTATCAAATTTATATAAATTATTGATCAAAGAAAAGAAAGAAATTCAGTCAACCAAAATTAGGAATAAGCTTTTTATGGGACAGAGGGAGTAAGATATGAATTTGGTATCAGCTGTTGATTCAAGCAGAATATACAAAGGAAATAATTAATATGAGCCAGCAACTTATCCTTGATCACATTCACCTATGAAAACTCACTAACTACTTTCCGAATTCAATGATACAATACTTAATACTTTTTAGATAACTTGTACTACCTCATAGGAGGTAAAAAAAATAATTTATGCATCGAGATTAACGCAAATGAATGGTCCATAATAATTTAGATCTATTTTAGAATCTGCCTATTAATATTATTCCTTTTCGTAACAAATGAATCCAGCCAACACCTCATCTTTTATTATCATGTAGCTAAGTTTATCCGGAGAGTAGTACAAGTTTCTTTTAATCTATTTCTCCTCATTTGAATGTGAACTACTCATTTAAGTGTAAACCATATTTTAGTGCATGGTTACATAGTCTCTATCTCTATCTAGATCTGTCTCTGAAGTACAATTTTTCTTTTCTACTTACACATGATAAAATATCTCCTACAGAGATGAGTTAGACTACATGCACATAAAAAATACACCCAGAGTTAACTTTTTTTACAAATCTGACGGATGAAATCTCTCCACAAACACTCTTACAAATTTATGGGCGTGTTTGGTATGGCTCTGGAGTTCAACTCTACTTTGAAGCCTTAAAAATCTAGCCAAACGCTTCAACTCCTAAATTTTGTGGAGCAGCTCAACTCCATAGAGTTGGTGGAGCCCTAGTTCATTTTTCTGGAGCACCATTTTTCCAACTCCAGAAAGTATAAAAAAAAATCTAGATGTGGAGTTCTAAGGTAATTACTCACCTTTGCCATTGCTTACGTAAACCTAACAAACCGTTCTTTATCCTTAATTATCACGTTGACCAATTGTAAACCTAACAAACCTAACAAACGTGGAGATCTAGACGTGCTTTGACTAAAAAAATTATCACGTTGACCAATTGATCGTACTGAACAACACTATTACAAAGTGCTATGAGTCAATTCATTTATCCTTAATAAATAATTAACTGACCATCAACCCAATAAACTCTTTCTTCCGAAGTTAGAGTGATCCATATAGCCAAACACCTCACAGACAACTCCAACTCTACAAGAGAGTTGCTTCGTTGAAAAGTTTTGGAGCAGAGCTGCTCTATAGTGGAGTGAAGCCATGTCAAACACGTCCTAACAGATGAGCTCTTCCAAATCTTTCAGATCATGGGTCCACACGGACCATTGTTATTTAATAAAACACAACAACCTGGAACAAATATATGAGATCTAAGAAAAATTGTTGGAAAACAAAAAAAATTCATTTTAATATTAATATATTATTTTTAAGTTAATATTTTCTCTTAGATCATAGCATTATCAAACATTGTGACCAATAGTGAAGAAAAGTATCAGTCCTTTTCGGAGCACGTGCTATTTGTTGGGCTCTAGGGTTAAGCCGAGGTGACATCGGTTTTAGCAAGACAAATCTTCTCTCTATTAGTCCGAGTGCCCGTGCTAAGCTACGGGTAGGGTAATGTGTGCATTGACTGCCATTTGACGAACAAAAAGTTACCGTCGAGAAAAGGAGAGGGCATAACAGCTAGTGTGTCGAATGCTGACTTGGCGATGACAGTCGGCGAGGGGTGTCGAACCGGTGATGGGGCGGCGGCGGCCAGGGTGGGGTGTCGAACCGGTAACGGCCGAGGCGAGGCGTCGAACTGGTGACTTGGCGGTGGCGACAGAGGTGGGGCGCCGAACCAGAGACGGGGCGATGGCGGCCGGGGCGGGGCGTTGAACCAGAGACGGGGCGATGGCGGCCGGGGCGGGGCGTAGAAC
>BCLG01000031.1:187172-213678 GCA_001602295.1 Zoysia matrella | reverse complement strand
CGGGGCGTCGAACCAGAGACGGGGCGGTGGCGGCCGGGGCGGGGTGTAGAACCGGTGATGGGGCGGTGGCAGGGAGACAAGGCGGCGGTAGTCGGGGCAGGGTGACGGTCCGAAGGCAGGGCGGTGGTGGCCGGGGTGGGGCAACGATCGGGAGGGAAGGGCGGAGGAGTGACTATCAGGGGTTTGAAGATAGAGTGTGACAACAATATAAAATATAAAAAATGTGACACTAAAAAAGTGGAATAGACTACGTCTACTATTAGGAGAGATGAAAGCGGTGTTCGCAGGTTATACTTTTGCGCTCTAATGATGGATACCATGAATAAAGGATGGATGACGTGTCCATAAAACCACAATGATGATTTTTTTTGCCTATAATGGCTGGTTCTTAATATATTAGTCACTCTGATTTTAAAATATGGACATTGTTAACTTGTAACATCCTCTTTGATCATTCATTTTGTCCAAAAAATTATTTAAATATATAAAATTATAAGTCCTGCTTAAAATTCTATTATGGGTAAAGTAAATTATTATAAAATATATGATATTTATCAATAGTTTTTGAATAAAAAATATATCAAAGATAATGTTAGAAGTCAATGATATTTATCAAATTGGACCCATGGTACCAATAAAATCCGAGCTCGTTGTTGGCTTAAAAAATCAAGTTCATTCGTTGTGAATCAAACAATTATTCGAAATATGAAAGTGATTTTGGTTTGTACGTACTGATATGATTAATCTCGCAAGTAACGGCAAAGGCATATGCATCTGAGGGAACGAACGAAATTTCTCAATCAATGGCAGGTGAGAGAAGCGATTTTTTCGAATAGAATATGAGGAATTTTCTCATGCATGCTATTGGCTCCACTTTATCACTTGGCGTCGACATTCTACGGTAACCTCTAAAAGGAGCAACAGTATGCCGATAACATTTGCTTCAATTTTGCAGTTTCTACGCTCTCAACCCTTCTCTCTCCTCCAATGAAAAAGTAGATCCGTGAACAGGAGCGTGCAAAGCAGTAGCAGCAGGGACAATAGTCGGCAGCCGATAAACATGCAGCCGCTGTCATGTTTTGTTCTCTTCTTCCTCGCCTCCGTCTCACGAGAAAGAGTCCTCTCTCTCTCTCTCTCAAAGAGGTCAAGGGGAGGAATTTTCCATGAAAGAGAAAAGAAAATTTACCTCCAAAAAACACTCATCCACACATAGGGGCACCGTCTACAAAAGCCCGCAATAATTCGCAGAAACGGCCAAGCTGCGCTTGCAGTCACGGACAAGGCGACCCATCAAACGAATCGGGGAAATCTTCGCGAGCTTGTGGCCGGCATGCCTCCTCCCTTCTCCCCTAATACTCCCGGGAGAGACTTGCCATCGCACCAACTGCGTCAGTACTATCCACTAGCTACCTATACCATCATGCTCAACAGCCGCAGCAGCAGCTGAGCAATAGGTAAACCGCACAACAACTTGCTTACCCTAACGCGTCGCCATTCCTTGCACTGCGATTCGCTTGGGAGGTCTAGCTAGTTGCAAGGTACTAGCTAGCTAGACTCGCGATGCTTACGGTGTCTCCGGCGAGGTGCACCGGGTTGGAGGAGCGTGCGGCCGCCGGAGGACATGCCAGCATCGGCGACGTCGGCATGGAGACGGAGGCGATTGGTGCCGTGTCCGACCTGGATTTCGACTTCTCGGTCGACGATATAGACTTTGGAGACTTCTTCCTCAGGCTCGAAGACGACGGCGACGCGCTGCCGGACCTCGAGGTCGACCCCGCCGACATCTTCACCGATTTTGAGGAGATTGCCGGCGGCAATGGTGTCGTGGAAGACCAAGAGGTGCCGACTGTCCACCACCCCTCACCGGAAGTGGCGCACGTGGATCCATGTAGCGGAGCCGGCCTTGCCGAGGAGAATAGTACAGCTATTGCAGATGCGGAAGAAGGGAAAGGAGAGTGCAATCAGCATGCCGATGAGTTGGTAGCAGCTGCGAACAATGGTGACTTTGCCGGCGGTGGAACCGCCGCCGTGGCCGAGGAGAAGTCGACGTCCTCCACGTCTTCTCAGGAGGCTGAGAGCCGCTGTCACAAGTCTTCCTGCAAGAACTCCCATGGAAAGAAGAAAGCAAAGGTACTACACATGCATGCATGGTCGGAGTAAGACTTCAGGCGCCGCAAGCCCTAAAAGCGAACAAAAAAGGCACAGTTCATGCTCGTGACACTGGGTTGCGTTGCTGTATCTTATCTGCAGGTGGACTGGACACCAGAGCTTCACCGGAGATTCGTCCAGGCCGTGGAGCAGCTGGGCATCGACAAGGCTGTGCCATCCAGGATACTGGAGATCATGGGCATCGACTCCCTCACGCGGCACAACATAGCCAGTCATTTGCAGGTTTGTAATCAGGCATGCTTGATTCCGTCTCTGTTGCATCATTTCAACCGTCACGTGTAGTTTTGAGTTTTGTGTTCCACTCCGATGGATTGCATTCGAATTGATACTTCTATATATATGGACTTCCATCAGAAGAAAATGGATCTTAATTTATGTTCTGAGACCTGGACTGCATGGATCTTGAAACGAAATCGACCATCAAGATAGTACTTATATTTACTTTCTTTCACTTCACATAGCGGGACATATATAAAACAAATTTTCCTTGCTAAGTACAAATTTTCCTGTCACTTCTGTTTCACTAACAGATACTGTTATAAAAAGGATCTAAACGTATTGTAACAAATAGAAGTAATATCCAGGTGATAAAGCTAGGAATATCAACCAAACCCCCAGTCATAAAAAATATACTCCCTTTGGATTTTAATCGTTGATGTCCGTTAGTTCAAATTTGAATTAACTGACATCAAAATTAAAAACTAGAGGGAGTAAGTGCCACGATTATATAACAAATGGTTCTATAGCTAGCTTTTCTAAGGTCAATAGAAAGACGAAACAAATGATCAACACGTATATTCTGACCTTTGGCTGCTAATCTACGTTTCTCTCTACATATTATGTTTCCTCTAATTGATAATTATTTTGTTCTATAAATTACAATGCGATATGGCAAATCATCAATTCAAGAAGGCAAACTTATACATGCTCAGGAATATGTACAATTACATATGGCATTTTTATCCTAGAAAATGCTTTGATATTTAATTTTTCTTGCGAGCTCTAAACATAGTACGCATGGAATTCGAAATAAACTGGATCTGGGTAACGTATGTTCATGACCACACCAACCCCCCCCCCCCCCCCCCCCCCGAAGAAAAAAGAAAAAAAGATTTCTTGTATTGATCTGTAGGACTACGTTGGTTCTTATGTTTAGTACCATGAACAATCATTTGACCTTGTTAAAAATAATATAACAAGTCTTTGTATCTTTTGTATCGCTGCTTGTAGACTAGCATGGACCAAACACCTTTCGCTTTGTGGCGAGCAGCTGGTCCCATGCAAACAGCAGAGAACTCTACATATATGCATGTCACGAATTTTCAACTGACAATGCAACCCGTGAACCTACAGCTCACGTAGTGTTAAAAAAGAGAGGTAGAGGACATGTGCGAAAGTCTTCTATGCATATTTGTTTCTTTTAGCTAGACTAGTGCTCAGAAGCACATGACAGTAGTCTGTATTGATGAAAAGCGCCCAGTAATTTCAACTGGAGTGATGAAGCAGCTCGGAGTTTTGAACCTGAGGATTACCAAGGAAAAAAATTCTAACTACAAACTTTATACTGAAACAGTCCTGAAAAAAATACTACTTCTCATGTGTATATATATAAACTAGAAAAATTATCAGGAATACCAACAAATGGGACATCTTGAACTATCCTATCTTTAGTTTTGCCTCACTGGCTGCTTCTTTGATCTTAGTTTTGCAAAAGCCAGCTTATTAACTGTGTGCATGTAACTTTGTGCGTGCAGAAGTACAGGTCTCACAGGAAGCACATGCTCGCGCGGGAGGCCGAGGCAGCGAGCTGGACTCAGAGGCGGCAGATGTACGCCGCTGGGGCCGGGGCCGCTGCCGTGAAGAGGCCAGACTCGAACGCGTGGACAGTGCCGACCATCGGCTTCCCTCCGCCACCGCCACCGCCTGCTTCTCATCCGATGCAGCAGTTCGGGCGACCGCTCCATGTCTGGGGCCATCCGACCCCAACGGTGGACTTGCCCCGGGTGCCGATGTGGCCACGACATCTCGTCCCTCG
The DNA here is from genome assembly GCA_001602295.1 of Zoysia matrella. Taxonomy (NCBI): domain Eukaryota; kingdom Viridiplantae; phylum Streptophyta; class Magnoliopsida; order Poales; family Poaceae; genus Zoysia; species Zoysia matrella. The sequence continues at coordinate 209,474 of BCLG01000031.1, read as the reverse complement.
CACGCCTGCTCCACCTTGGGCGCCTCCTCCTCCGCCGCCGTCTGACCCTGCCGCCTTCTGGCATCACAACCCTTACATGAGGGTATGTTGTTTGAAGACACATTGTTCCTAGTAACAGGATTAGTTTCTTCGAACTTAGCATATCATGAATTTTCGTTTTTCTCAGGGACATGGACATATGCCGGGCCAGGTGATAGCAATGCCAATGCCGGCAGCGGTGAGTGGTCTCGCATTAAGCTACAATTGTTGTCATCGTAATCGTACGGCGTCAGTACCTGATGTTGCTAATGTGTGAACTTTCAGAGGTTTCCTGCTCCACCTGTAAGAGGAGTATTGCCGCCATGTCTTCCAGCCCCAATGTACAGGCCACTCGTTCCTCCAACACTCGCAAGCAAGAGTCAGCAAGATACGCAGCTTCAGTTACAGACGCAGCCAGTAAGTGTACTTCTGACAACATTATTTACACAAAAAACTTATATGTATGTGGGATTCAGCAGAGATCTTAGCTTGGTCAATGTTGGTTGAAAATTTTCAGTCAAGTGAGAGTATAGACGCAGCGATCGGTGATGTTTTAACCGAACCGTGGCTGCCACTGCCTCTTGGCCTGAAGCCACCTTCCGTGGACAGTGTGATGGACGAGCTGCAGAGACAAGGTGTCGCAAACGTGCCTCCAGCTTGCGGATGATCTCTGGAGGATGGGTGATGTGCTCGTCCAACTAGTCCAACAAAAAACTCGTCGACATGCTTTTTTTTTTCTTTTCAGTTTTCGTGAATCATTTATGGACCTGTGTCTTAAGATGTGCAGAGTTTGTAAAAAAGGAGACATCTAATCTATATATTGCAGCTTTGGAGAATTAACCTGAGTACATCGATGTATCGTTTTCTCGAAGGAATGCAATATTTGTTTACCCTGTAGACATGGTTTGAATCATGATTACTTTAAGGGCCCGTTTGGATCATTAGAATTAAATTTATTCTAATAATTATAATTTAGACATAGATTAGTTAGGTTAATATAGTTGCATATAAAATATATTGTATATTTATTGTTAGGCATATAAAGGACATACTTATATGTTGCATTTTTATTATAGAAATAAGTTGGAGAATAGAATTATAGTATAATGATGTATAGAATCTATTTTCATCTCACCCTATGAATTTGAGATAGACTTAGTTGTGAGCTAAAAAAATTATGTAATATCAAATTCTAAGCCAAATAGCTTAATCTATTATATAGATTTCGATTCCACCAAAATAAAAGGATCCAAACGGCCCCTAAGCTTATTTCACAATGTAGCTTGACAAATTGAAGGGCAGTGAGTTCCTATCTAAATTTTTGTATTTTATTTCAAAAAATGAAAAGTTATTACCAGATTTAATTTCTCTATGAATACTCACTATTACAGTAAAGTCTCTACATGTGGTTTTCTGTTCTGCTACCAAGTGAGTATCTTGAAATAGAGCATTTATACACGTGTTTATATCAACTGCCTACACATAAGACAGCAAGTAGACTTTTTAACACATCTGCGCGCACTAAGAAACTTAGTGCAGGTGGCTCTCTTACAGCACAGCTGCACTAACCAATGTGTGGCGGTTACTTAGAAAGTTCGACTACACTAACAAGTCTATGCAGGACTTAGGACCCACCTCGTCCTGAGTAGGCGGTTCACCTGTCTACGTACACCCAGCAAAATGTGCTCTGCAAAGATAGGTTAAACTAAATGTGCATAAAAAAATACACTTAAAGTTATATTTTTTTTAAATATGATGGCTAACCTCAGACACTGTTTATAAATTTAACGGCGAACCTCTTCCGAATTTCCCATATTTTGGGCCCACTAAAACCATTGTTCGTTAACAAAAAATACAAATTTGTCTCCCGTTTGTTTGACTGTGCACATCCGACTAACAGATGAAAAAATATAAAAACTGGAAGTTATTGAAACAGGCAAAACTACCCCGTCACCACTTTCCATGTGGCAAATACGTCCAGCTCGTTGATGTCGCCGCCGGGGCAGCAGGGCACGGCACACGCCAGCAGGTCGGCCGTCTCGGCAGCGCCCAGAAGGGACGCCAGGCGGAACTGCATGGACATCTCCCACGTCGCGTGCGCAAGGTCTTTATCTATTTTGGTCTTGTTTGAACTTATTTCTAACTTATTCACAAAAATAAGTATAAGCTATGTCAAAAAGTAAACTTATTTTATAGCTTATTAGTTCAGTAAATTCTCAAAATAAACTAAACTGCAGTTTATTTTTTAGCTGCTTTTTAACAGCTGTGAAAATAAGTTATTTTTTTATTAAGTTCTAGCTCTTCCAAACAGAAGACTTTAGCACTGAAATTTTTGTTCCAGGGACAACGCTGAACTACTTCGTCGACTGCCGGATCAAGGTCCTCTTCCCCGACGTCGAGTGGTTCCTCATCGCAGCCATCCTCGGGTCACTTGTCCACTCCAATGCTGCTGACAACAGGGAGAAGCTGGCAAGGTCTATGGCAAACCACGCGAGGTAGCGTACAGTTTTCTGCAAATTATATTTTCTATTTCACATGGTGTGTAGATTTCTGTCTAAAATTTATTCACCTTGGGAACAGTTATGCTTTAAGAACAGTGGTTTCCATTTTCTGAATGCCCCATAGGAACACTGCTAATGGAGGTTTGACCAAACAACTCCTTGAGAAAGGTATATCGTGACTGATGGAAAAGAACTAAAATTTTGTCATGAATCTGAAAACGGTCTACCTCTAGATTAGAAAAGTGTTTTATCGGTGTTTTGTACACCGGCAAAGTAGAATTTCTCGTATACGGAGAGGGATTTATGCTCACTTCTCACTGATATCGCCTAGTCTACGAAAAACTAAAGAGGATTATGCCTGTTTCGAGCCGTTACGAAGACGTAATACCATACGTCTAGGATTGGGTGAGCGAATAGCTTGATCGTATGAGGATTATAATGAGGCAGGGCTTTCGCTCGATCAAGAACTTCTAGCTCTCTAAGTGGTGTATGTCTATCTAATGTGTCTCGCGTTGTCTAGGGTCCCCGGTGCGTCCTTATATAGAGGGACAGATCGAGTTACAATGGCTTGGAACCTACGAAGCTATGCAGCCCCCTGACAGGTGGGGCTGTGAATATCTTGAGGTTTATTCCCTGACGACTTCTAGATGCCAGGTCATCATGCCGTCGTCAATATCTTCACGCCTAGCCCAGCGTTGGAGGGGCAAAGCTAGCTTTTCGTTCACCGTCTAACGGATAGTGCCTGCTGCATAGTGTCAGAAATCTTCCATACTGTCAGGAGCCTGTCGCTGGAGGCGGTTGAGCTTCTGAGCCCCCGGGTGATCCGTAGGGTCGGTCGGGCGTTTTGAACTCCAAGTTTTTGCTATTGACTCCTGTGGGTGCACGCGAGCACGCCCACAGGGCGTAGCCCCCCGAGCCTCCGAGTGATCTGAAGGATCAGACGGGGTTTAGAACTTCAGTCTTCTGGTGTCGCGCACCCACAGGGCGTAGCACCCGAGCCCCTAGGCGATCTGAAGGATCGGTCGAGGGTTTTACAAATCTTTGGCGATGAATTGCGTCAATTAATGCGTGCGAGCGCCCACAGGGCGTAGCCCTCGAGCTTCAGGGCAATCCGAAGGGTCGGTCGAGGGGTCTTCAAATGCTTGTATGCCTTCGAAAAACTCTAATTCTTGCGGGTTGGCCTCGTAGCCGGTTGATTGGTCGAGTTGGAATCCTCTTGCAAAGAAAATGTCCTCTGATGCGCCGTCGACCGGGGTCGGATGGGCCAATGTGGTTTTTGTTCGCTATTTTGTTGGGTCAGAACCCTTTCACTAGGGAAATGGCCTCTGATGTTGAACTCATTGGAATCATTGGCAGGTTCGAATGATGTTGAAGAGGGAGACTTGGACTCAAGGATGTTATCTGGCCCTGCGGTTTTGTGTATCTCCTCTAGCTCAGCCGAGTCGGCAAGGGCCATGGCCAGCTCGTAGCTTTCTTGCTCGCAAGCCAGTGCGTGCTGGAAGCGAGAGGCGACAGTGATAACGCCGTTGGGTCCGGACATCTTCAGCTTGAGGCGACAATGATAACAGGAAGGTTGATCTGTCCGAGGGGCACAGCCTAACCCCTCGGGATGACTTCGTGGAAAGGTACATTGCTCGTTCGAAGATCCGACTTTTTGAGGTTCATGACCTTGAAGGTGTTGATGTAGAGGATGTTAAGGGCACTGCCCCCCTCGATGAAAACCTTGGTGAGCCGAACGTTGCCGATGACCAGATCGAGCACGAGCAGCAGGCGCCCAGGCTGAGATATGCTGTCGGGGTGGTCGGAGCGGTCGATGGTGATAGGCGATTCCGACCACTTGAGATAGATCGGTATAGCAGGGTCGTGATGTTGACTTCCCACCAGGTGAGCTTGTGGCAGCATCGAGAATCATAATCCGCCAAGCTACCGAAGATCATCAAGCAGCCCTTGGCCTCGAGAAAAGGTGGAGCTCTGTTACCTTCATCGTCTTTGACCTGAGGGTTGAGTCGGCGTGGTCGTTGCTGGAGCTGGAGGTCGCCCTTCAAAGACTGCATGTGACGTGGCACTCCTTGTATAAGTGCTTGACTAGAGTTGAGTGGTTCGGGCATGGCTGGTCCAGGATCTTCTTGAAGTAGTCGTCGTGTTCGCGCACCGAAGGTCGGCTGACGGTGCCCACGAAAGAGTGACCGCTACGTTGAATTGCGCCGGGAGCGGACCCCTGAGTACTACGATCGATGACGTGGCCGAGATCTATCCGGAGTCCCAGCCCTGAGGTGGTGACATCTTTCCCCCTTGGTGAAATCATCAACGACAAGGACATGGTCGGGTGGATCGCTAATAGGCAATGGAGCCCATGGGCCATGACATCGCCTACGTACCGCAGCAGGCAATTAAGTCTCAAGTCCTCACCGACTTCGTCACGGAATGGACCGAAGCTTAAGAACCGCCGACCCTTGTCGACCTCGAGCACTGGACGATGTTCTTCGATGGCTCCTTATGCTCAAAGGCTCGGGGCCTGGCGTCATCCTCATCTCCCCAAAAGGCAACAAGTTCCCTTACGTGCTGCAACTACACTTTCGTACCTACAACAATGTTGTTGAGTACGAGGCCCTCCTTCACGGGCTTCGGATGGTGGTTATCCTTGGAGTGAAAAGACTCTACATTAAGAGCGACTCTGAGCTCATCATGAATCAATGATCAAAGCATCAAGCTTTTAGGATCCAAAGATGGAGGTCTACTGTCAAGAGATCCGCAAGCTCGACGGGCTCGAGCTCCACCACATTCTACGCCATGATAACGAAGCGGTAGACATGCTCACCAAGATGGTCTCAGGAAGGGATCTGGTCCCTGACTATGTTTTACTTGAAGTCCTCGCCAAGGCAATGATCAAGTTCAAAGATGACACTGTTGACCTCGGGCCTGATACAGCAGTCAGCGACCAATCCCCAACTCTAGGGTCCGAGGTCATAGCCATCATCCTTGATTGGTCCCAAGACATCAAAGCCTTCCTTATGAACGGCTCCCTCCCATCCAACACAAGTTAAGCAAGACGTGTTACACATCGAGCCAAGGCCTACGTCATGGTCAGCGACGAGCTCTATAAGAGAAGCCCTAACGGCGTGCTCCTGCGCTGTATCCCTCAGGTGGAAGGTAAGTAGCTCCTAGATGATGTTCACTCGGGCATCTGTGACCATCATGCTGCCCCAAGGACCCTAGTTGGGAAAGCTTTCCGCCAGGGGTTTTACTGGCCCACGGCAATCTTCGATGTTGAGCAGCTAATGCGCTCCTGCCGAGGGTGCTAATTCTACGTCGGGCAAACTCACATGCCGGTCCAAGAGCTCCAAATGATCCCTATCACATAGCCCTTCGCGGCTTAGGGTCTCGACATCCTCGGGCTTTTTCGAAAAGCACCCGGGGGCTTTACCCACCTCTTCGTCGCCGTTGATAAGCTCACAAAGTGGATAGAAGTCAAGATGGTCTGGAGCTATTGGCGGGGAGAGCCGTCAACTTCATATACGACATCATATGCTGGTTTGGGATCCCCAATTCCATCATCACCGACAACAGTCAACAATTTGCTGGCCGAGAATTCCAAGACTTCTGCGATGAATACCACATCCGACTCGACTTCACCTCTGTGGCCCATCCGAAACTAATGGGCAGGTTGAACGTGCCAACAGAATGGTGCGGTGCTCCAGGGGCTCAAGCCTTGCCTCTACGAAGGCAGGCTGCTGGGTGGTGGGCTCAATAACTCTCGTCTGTGCTGTGGAGCCTGCGTACGACTCCAAATAGAACCATGGGCTTCACTTCTTTCTTCATTACGTTCAGGGCTAAAGCTATGCTTCTGATCGATCTCGACTTCGATGTGCCAAGAGTTCGAGCCTATGAGGAGCAAAAGTTGGAAGAAGCGCGCCAAGATGCCTTGGACCAGTTGGACGAAGCTCGCGACGTCGCCATCCAGCAGTCGGCCAAGTACCAACAGAGCCTACGACGACAACATGCTCGGCGGATCAAAGGTCCAGCCTTTCGCGTGGGAGATCTGGTCCTCAAGCGCGTCTAGATAAAGGCTGATCAGCACAAGTTGTTGTCGCCTTGGGAAGATCGTACACTGTCAGGAGGGTATTTAGGCCTGGCGGCTACAAGATAGCAGATCAAAATGGCAAAGAACTTCAAATGCATGGAATATCCAGCAACTACTCTGATTTTATCCCTAATAAGATAAGTGAAAGTTTCTGAGCATCTTTGCTGCGTCTTTTTACTCTGAACGGCAAGGGTCGACCAAAAGACAGACCCCTACTGCTCGGGGGCTACCTCATCTTGGGACAGCGACAAATTCGCAACACCCATGCGGTGCATGCTCTGTACCTCCCACCCGAAGGCCTGATCACCCGAAATCCTGAGGTTAAGTCCCGAACTCGCGCAGGCTTGAACCCCGAACATTCCTCCGGGTTGGCGTGACTTAACTTTGAAATTTTGGGAGGTCTGACCCTCTCGCTTTCTCTTTTAGCTCTCAGGCTCCATGCCTCGCCTTCTGGGATCCGCTCCCAACCCGAGCCAAGCACTTGGGAAACCCTTGGACAAGCATGAGTAAATCGTAAGTGATCAAGTTTGACTCTCTTTCTCGCGGCTAGCGTGCGACGGTTGGGCTGGTGAGCGCTCTACGGCTGCATCGAGCTCGAGTCTCGACCCTATGTGTTATACTCAGTCCGATCGCTCAAACATGCCCAACGAAATAATCGAATGAAAACACGATAATATTTACAAAAGCAAATCAGAGGTCATTTTCGTTGTTCTTTACAAATTTTGAACGACTTCATGACTAATTCTAAGGTGACTGACGCTCTTGGGGAAGCTGCACGAACCTCTCCCACAGAAGGTCAGACGACTTGTACACCGAGGCCAGCTGGTGGCCAAGGGCGGCACCTCGACAGTGATCTCGCCAACCGTCTCATCCGTTGACCCGGCAGCAAAACCCTCCACAACTAGATCGAGGTCGGCATCAGGGAAGTGCGATCTCATCTGCACGAGGGCCAGTAAGCGCTGCGAACGGTAAAGTAAAACAAAAGGCACTCAATTTCCGTACCTAGCTCACCTGCAGTCGAGGGGCTTGGACGGCGCCCCGGCACTTCTCCAGCTCGGCGCAGGCGGCAAGGGTAGATTGGAACACCAACCCAACCTGACCGCAGAAGTACTACCAAGGCTGGGCCACCGGAGCCTTACCGCCGCCAATCTAAAGCGAAGCCAGGGTTGAAGAGCCGACTCCGGCAAGCACAGGCTCAGCGGCTGCTTCGGCTGATCCACCAACAACCCCGGCAGAGGAGGTCAGGGGAAGAGTTGGCTGAGCCTCAGTAGAGGAGGACAGCAGAGCCTCCAGTCCGCCCCCTTCGGCGGTCATCTCCTCCTGACCCCCCGCATCGGGAGCTGGGGGGCGACAGTAGTTGCCCTTCCGCCACCTCTCTCCGACCCACAGAGGTCGGAGAGGGGAGGTAATGCTTCTTCCTCGACCACAGGCTCGAGGGCCGACAGCTTGCAGGGAGACAAAGACTGGGGCGGCTGCGCCAGTGGCAGTCTCCTGGGGAATCGCCTCCTCGGACGCCAAAGCCCTTCCCAGCGAGGGAGAAACCTTTGGGGCTTTCGTGGCGGTGATCGACGAAATAGAGCACCCGATATCAGCTCAGGAAATCAAATGTAAGAAATTCTTGGTGCTCGAGTTTTGTAAAATCTTACGTCGACAGCCCCAGTCATCAACATCTCGCCCGACGTGGTTGTCGCAGAAGGTGGAGACATCTCCTCCGACCCTGAAGTGATATTGAGGGCCGGCTCCGCGGAAGAAGTAACAGTGGTTGCGGCAAGTCCAAGTGCCAGCGCAGCTGGGAGAGGCCCTCGAGGCCCGACTACCACCGAAGGCGACCCGGACGGTCCGCGCGGCGATGGACGAGCGCCGCGTCTTTAGATGCTTGACGGTTTTCTTCAGTCGGGGGAGAGGCCATCGAGGCCCAGCTGTCGCCGAAGGCGACCCCGACGGTCCGCGCGGCGATAGACGAACGTCGCGTCTCTCTACGCTTGACGATTTTCTTCACCTCCTCCTCCTTTTCCTTCTTTTTCTTTTTCTTCTCTGGCTCAGGAGTGGCAGAGCCACTGGGAGCCGCTACGTCCGGGTTCGGCCCTGACGCCGCTGGAACAGGGGAAGGAGGAGCGCCAACCTACATCAAGCAAACGAAAGTCATCAATCGAAGACTGAAACACAAACCCGGCGAGGAGCCAGAATCAACACAAAAAGATCACTCACCGAGGTATCGGCCGTGCTAGCGGCGAGGGGTGCCGGTACACCAACCAAATCGTCGGTGACGTCCCCTTCAAGCAGGCATGACATCCGTGTGAAGACCTCCGCCTCGGACAACTCCAACCCTAGGACCTCGCGAACGTCATCAAGAGGGGCGGTGTAGTCGCAGAGGAGAAGGCGGCGGAAGCGAAGGGGTTGAACCCGACGCCTCATAAACGCCGCCACCAGCTTGGTGCCCGGTCAGTCCCACATCACGGAGTTTGTCAATGCGCAGAAGAAATGGCTCGATCTCCCTCTCCTCCTCAGGCATCGGCTCCATGGACCACAAGTCGAGGGCTTCAACGGCCTCATCCCTGAATGCTTGCAGTTCAGGGGCAATGTTCTACAGGTAAAACCACTCATCGGTCCACCCTTTCTGCGACTTGCAAAGTGGCACCCGGATGTACTAGTTGGCGCGCGGGCCGCGAAGCTTGATGCCGGCGCATCCGACGCGCCACTCGACGCCGCCGGCGGTCAAGCAAAGGATGTGGAAGTTGTTCCACGATCCAAAGTATAGAGCGATCCCCAGTAACACTTCGCCCAGGGTGATGAAGACGGCGACCTGCAGTACCCCGTTCGGGTTGAGGTGATGCAAGCCGACTTCGTAGAAGGTGAGAAGGTGGCAGAAGAAGTCGCAGCAGGGGAACGAGAGCCCTCGCTCGTGAAAGGCGACAAAGCTAACAAGCTAGTGCTCCAAAGGCGCCGGCACTTCCTCCCTGTCGCCTGGTTTCCAGCTGATGACGGCCTCCGACTAAAATAGGCCCATCTTGACAAGGGCGTCAAGCTCCATCGAACTGGTGTGTGTCTTCCTCCATGAAGAGATCGCCATCACGACGACAACGGCGGCAAGCGTGAAGGAAGGGAAAGAGGCTAGCGAGGGCGGCAAGCACAAGGGGAGAAGGAATGGCGAGCGCAAGGAAGACGAAGGGTGCAAAGGCAAAAATCGTAGGGCCCACTACGCAGCGGCAGCAGTTACAGCTTTGCAGGAAACTCGAACTGCCGCTTATTCACACCTCTAGTCCCCCACCCGCTGATAGGTGGGCCATGAAGCATCCTCGGCGCCTCCGTCCCACTGATGAGGCTGGAGTGCCTGACACAAGAATTAAAAGCCTGGCAGGCATCTCGAGAGCTATATGCGTGCGAAGCGTTGCTTCACAGCAATCGTTCGGCGCAGCATATCTTGGCCATCCACTTGATCGGGCGGTTATCTCCTCCACCAACTCAAGTCCTAGCCATCGACAGTCGATAATTTTGAATCTTTCCCGACCCTGGTCAGACGAACACGCGAGATCCGCTCCCCCGTTATAAAGGGTTTTGACCCTGCAAAATGGCCAACAAAAGCATGTTCCTACACAACCCCGGTTGGCAGTTTGTTTGAGGACATGCTCCTCAGCAAAAGGGTTCCGACCGAACGAAATAGCAAATGAAAGCTACGTCAGGCCGTCCGACCCCAATTGATGGCGCACCAGAGGACATGTTCCTTTTCAAGAGGAGTCCGACCCCACGAATGAACAGCTACAAAGCCAACCTGCAAGAATCAGAGTTTGTCAAGGCATACGAGCATCCGAAGACCTCCCGACCGACCCTTCGGATTGTCCGAGGGCTCGGGGGCTATGCCCTGTGGGTGCGCTCGAGTGCGCCCACAGGAGTCAATGGCAAAAATCAGAGTTTAAAACCCCGGCCAACCCTACAGATCGCACCAGTAGGACTGACCGTGGCAAGTCAGCAGAAGCATAAAGATGTCCTCAATTCAGTCCCACGCCGCCTCAATAGAAGTCGCAAACGACAAATGATTCGAGTGCTACTGTTGGGATCATCTACCTCAGATATCTACGATTCCGGCCTAATCCGCAGAATTAGCTATAAAGGATGGCCGATGTCCTCGCGGACCATCCGCCTTTCCTACCAGGCCAAGGCCCATCCAACCTTTGGGGGTCATATGCCTCACCAACCACCTTACCTGTCCAATCTCTGGGTCGAGTAACCGTCTTACCTGTCCGACCCCTGGGTCAGGCAACCACCTTCTGCGACAGGACCCCAACAATACAAAAGATTTCTGACACTATGCAGCAAGCGCTGTCTGCTGTACGGTGAATGGAAAGCTGGCTTTGCCCCTCCAACGCTGGGCAAGACGCGAAGATAAGGATGACAACAAGATGACCTGCCATCCAGAAGCCTTAAGGGAACAATTCTCAAGATACCTGTGGCCCCACCTGTCAGGGTGCTACATAGTTTCGTAAGCTCGAAGCCATTGTAATTCCGTTCCTGCCTCCTATATAAAGATGCGCCAAGGACCTTAGATGACACGAGATATGCTAGATAGACACATACCACATAGAGAGCCGGAAGTTCTTAATCGAGCAAGAGCCCTGCCTCATTGTAATCCTCGTACGAACAAGCAATTTGCTCACCCAATCTTGGAGTAGGGTATAGGTCTCCGTGATGGCCCGAACCAGGCATAATCCTCTTGAGTCTTCACTAGGTCACATCAGCGAGAAGCGAGCACGAATCCCTCTTTGTGTACGAGAAATTATATTGTGCCGGTATTCAAAACACCGACGATAATATATGTAATGTAATTCAGCTTTGCAGGAAGATATGATGAATTTTTTATTTAAGCTAGTTGTGATATTATATACCTCAAGATTAAAATTGAAACAAGTAAACAAACATCCAGTCCAAACAAATGAATCTAAAGAAGGTGTAAGTGACTTTGAGATAATTGATACTCCACACAAGTTTTAGATATGATACATGTAAACTTTAATCTTTTATGGTGAAGGATGAGAAACTTCAAATTTTAATATTAATATATTATTTCTTAAGTTAATATTTTTCTTAGACCGTGGTCGTGCCAAGTTATGGTGCCCTGTGAGCAAGCAGGACATATTTTCCTACGGCTTTCCGTTCCGTGCAAAAAAAAAAACCACTAAAAAATCGTACTATGAGACCAACAAGCCTGCAGAAAGAATGTCATCGAAACCACTGAAGTAACTGAGAATAATATCAAGAAGATTGATGATTAACACTAGCGAGAGAAATCCTTAACCCTGATTAATAATATTCCAGAATCTAAACCATTTTAAAGTAAAATCCAGTTTCTACTATAGTACGAAGAAGAGTACTGCGTCAGCTCCATTGCTCCACGGATGCGTGTTGCATGCCTACACGGCATGCACGTGCATCACCAGAAGCAATGGCACGTAGGCAGCTTCAGGACGACGAGGGGCACATGCTACCTCTCTTTAATGGTTTCCAGGGGATAATGGATTGCTGCCTGCCAAAGTGGCCGGTGATGCGGCGGCGGTGGCGGCAGCATCACTGGTCCCAGCGCCGTTTTCCTCAGCGGAGTGCTTTGATCCAGTGTTTGCGGAGCCGCTTGGAGGGACAGGATGGAGATTTATCAGCAGCATTTTTGGTGTCATCTTCTTCTGATGACTCACTCTCATTTGCGGGCTGGACAACGAATGAGACGTTAAGATCCCATTCCATGCACTCCAGCTGCAAACAAAGAAATACACACACACACACACACACACACACACACACACACACGAAGTTGCTATTCTTCACCCAGGGTGAAGAATAAGAAATGCTTCACCCGGACCCAAACCGGGGGCACTCAGGCCGCTTCGCCCCGCACCAGACAACCTTTGTCCCCATGCGCCAGCCCGACAGGAGTAACGGATTTCCATTTCGAAATTGCTCTCCACTCCCGCCCGCCAATCTTCCTCGTCGCCGCGCCATTCCCCTCCTCGTCGCAGCGCTTCCTCCTCATCGCCGCGCTTCCCCTCGACGCCGGGCTTTCTCCTCGACGCCGCGATTCCCCTCGATGCTGCGGGAGCGGCTACCCAGAGTAGGGCGCATTGCGACCTCCATTCCCAATCACCGCGGGAGCGGCGACCCAGGGTTCCTTGCGATTTCCATCCTAGTCAACGCAACAGCGACAACCTAGCCTAGGGGCTGTAGCGTCCCTGAAGGATTTGGGACGCGCTTCGATTCAAGCATCGCCTGAAGAGCTCCGAAACTCACTTTGATTCAAGCAGCGCTTCACCATCAAGCCGTAGATCCGAGTGAGTACGGGACCTCTGTTGCAGAAATTAATAAATTACTGAACGATTATTTAAATTACTGACAAAATCTGTACTGTAATTTATGAAATTACTGACACTGAACGTACTGAACTCAATTACTCTCGTGTTTACTAATACTCAAACTAATTGCACTGAACTTGTTAAAAATTACTGAACCATTATTGAAACTTAACTCCACTCCTCTCTTGTTTACTAATACCTGAACTAATTGCACTGTGTAAATTACTGAACTATATCTTTCTCATATATATATATTTGATCTACTAGAATGTACCAATGTTATTTTTATAACTATTGAATGTTATTTTCATTTTTACTGAATAGTATTTCATTAATCTATTCAGTAATATATTTTTTCACTTTTAGTGAATATTTACCATGGAGAATGATCCTGCTTCAATCAACAAGCAAACTGAGGCTACTATAGGCAATCCTTTAGTAGTTGTCTCGCATTTGTTGAAAGTAATTGCTTCAACAAGGGAACACTCTTCTGTTAATGGATCAACATCATCGGCTGCTACTGCTGCTGCTAGTACTCTTGCTAGTGCACCTGCTACTGCTACTGCAATTGTTGTTGCTGCTACTAGTAATCTTGCTACTGCCCCTGCTGTTGGTCCTGCAATTGCCGCCGCTGCCCATACGGCCACTGCTGCTGCTGCTACAGTGTTACAGACACCACTAGCTCTAGTTCTCACACAAGGATTACCAATTAGTCTAGCATGGCTCGAAGATCCTATGCATTACAAAGCAGCGATGATGCCGCCAGTCCCACCAGAGAATGTAGTAACTCCTGAAGAAGAGCCAATTTTCATGCATGTAAGTGTAATATTGCACACTAATATAAAAACTTTATATTTGAGGAAAAGTATTTACTAATATTATTTACTGAATGTTATTTGAATGTAGGATCAGAGAATTGACCCCAAATTCATTCCCAGTCTAGACTTGTGCTTTGAGAGCATGGATGATGCATTCAACTTCTACAAGACATATTCAAAACTTACTGGATTCAACATTAGGAAAAACAGATCGAGAAATAGTGGTCGTGGCCAAGACTATGAGTGCTCCTCATCAGGGAATTACAGCAAAAGTCCAGGTGTTAACCGAAAGAGAGGAAAGACAACAAAGAGAAAACGGTGTAAGGCTATGGTATGTGCTATGACATCATTTGATGGAACTACAGTATACTTCAAAAGAATTGTTCTTGAGCACAACCATGAACTCACAAGAACATCAACTATGACCAAACAAATGAGAGCTCACAAGTTGAAAGAAGGGCCAATAGATGATATGATTGATGTCATGCACAGGGCAAAAGTAAAACATGTCAACGTGATGAATGTGCTTCGAGAATCAATAGGAGGATCAGAGAACTTAAGCATGTCAGAGAGATATTCAAAACAGGTCAGGAAATTACCGAACCTTACAAAATACTTACTGAAAATTACCAAACCTTATGAAATAATTACTGAACATTACCGAACATTAGAAAAATAATACAGAACCTTACGAAGTAATTACTGATATTATTTTGTTGCTGTGCTGTTTTGGTTGCAGAAGAGCAGCACTTGCTCGCACCGAGGTGGAAGACGATATCCCAAAGCTGCTAGAATTCTTCGACGAATGCAAAAGAAACAACCCACAATTCTTTGACAAGTTTCAAGTTGACAATAAGAATGTGGTCAGAAATGTGTTTTGGAGTCATGCTAGCCGACAAGGGAACTATAAAGGTAACAAAAACTAACTGTTAATAGAATATCATAATTTAAAAAGAAAAGTGATTCATGAATGATTTTTTTTTCAGATTATGGTGATGTTGTTACATTTGATACAATATACAGAACCAATAGGTACTCCATGCCACTTGCCATGTTTGTCGGATGTAACAATCAACAACAAAATATAGTGTTCGCGCAAGCATTGATAAGGGATGAACGCTCGGATACATTTAAATGGGTATTTCGGCAGTTGAGGGTGTGTATGAACAACAAAGATCTCATAACAATTTTCACAGGTAAGAAAACTATTGGTTGTATTCCAAATAGTTATGCTCAAAACAAATTACGGAACACTATTGAGAAGTAGTTACTGAATATAATATGAATAAGTAGTTACTGAAGTTTATCTATTTCACCAGCCTAGGGAATAAGTAAGTACTAAAATATATAACAGTAGTTACTGCAGGTGATGTATTTGATCATACTCAAAAGCTTATTTCTGTATGCTACAGATCAAGATAATGCCATAGAGAAGGCGATAAAGAGCATATTCCTTAATACAATACATAGATTTTGCTGGTGGCACATGCTCAAAAAGTACAAGGACCCCCTTTAGTCAAATGTATGATCAGCAACTGAAGCTGAAGGACAGGCTCACATCAGTAATTAACCACCCACTAAATCCAGCAGAGTTTGAAGCTGCATGGAGATTGATGGAGCAGGAATTCAACTTGAAAGAGAGGATAACAATACAAAAGCTTTATAGTGAAAGGAAAATGTAGATTGGTGCTTACTTCAAAGAAATTTTCTGCAGCACCACCCAATCTACACAACGGAGTGAAAGTGTAAACAGGACAGTGAAAATGTATGGCTATGCTATTTTTTGTAAAAAAAACACATTTCTTCAAAACAGAAATTCTGACATCAGCCTTTTCTACCTGCAGTCAGAACCAATAACTTCAACATGCTATAGCTATGAATCACAGCTAAGCAAGGTGTACACGAGAAATGTGTTCAATAGATTTAAAAACACCATGAAGTCAAGCACAAATTTCAAAGTGTGCGTAAACATAGAACGGAGCGGCTGCTACTTTGTCGAACATCGGAAGATGGAGGCTGACTTCCCATGGCTCTAGCACGCCTTCAAAGTAAAGTGATATACAATGAAGATGCCACTGAAAAAGCTATATTCAGCTGTGAGTGCATGACCTAGGAGCACAAAGGTTTGTAAAAAATTCATTACTTCCAGTAACCATACAAAAACATAAAGATTTGCTCCTGTTATTAACATATGATTATGAAGCAGGGTTTTTTGCCCCATTTGGTCTGCATGTTCACACACCTTTGTGTGGGGCGTATACCTTCAAGATATATTCTAAAGCACTATGCAAGACAACCATGTTAAGATATATTATTTGACAGGAATGACAAGATATTTTTCGGGCCAGATGGTGACACAAAAGCTCATCGAACCACATCCATACTTACCTTTTCAAGTTATAAAGGTCTGCCACAAGGTCCTCACAGGTAAGGATTTGAAACTCTTGGAAATTACTAAAGTTCTTATTACTGAACAGTATTATAATAGAAACATTACAAGGCAAAAGCTATAATCAGGTATGCAATTGCAGTATTAGATGCAATACCATCAGATATAGGCCTTGCAAGCGCACCTGGCCCAGGAGACACAAACACATCACCTAAACCACACAGCAATGCAAAAAATACTGAACATGAAGAAGCAAATGTATCAGCATATGCACCACCAGTGTCAACAACAAAAGGCAGCAGAAAGAGAGGGATAGAAATAGAAGGAATTACTCAACCTCATTTTCCACTTGACAAAAAAAAAAGCGAAGAAGGTGCGGCAAATGTGGTCTGTTTGACACAGAGTACAACGCAGCCACTTGTGACAGAGCTCAAATGAAGGCTGCAAGAGGTGTCACTAAAAGACCAAGAGGAAGGCTAAGGGGAAGTAGTCATGGAATGGCAAACAAGAGAAGCTGTGAGTATGGAGAAGGGCCTAAAGATGCTCAACTTAATCTTGAGATTGACACAGAGCAACCATTGTAAGTCTATACCAACTTCATTCATTCAATGTTTACTGAAACAAATTTTTGCATTACTGTGAATATTTATTGAGCAGGAGTAGAAGTTCTTTGAATACTAAACGTGGTGGAGAACCACGTCCTCGACCACGACCACCTCCAAAATGCTGCAAAGAATTACTGAAAACTAAGGATCTGAAGTTACTGAAAAGGCACTTCGCTGATAAAACTATTGAAATATCTATAAAATTACTGAAACAATGAGACTGCATTTATTAAATAAAATTATTAAAACAACAAAGTTACAAACAATTACTTAACATGCAACAAACAACTACTTACTGAATAAACTAACGTAATTACTAAAACCTAAGTGTCTTCTGGTGTAGATTTATCCTCTTCTAACTCTCGCACAACACTGGTAGCAGCATACCATACCTGACTATCAAAATCACCCTATCGGATCTCAGATGACTGTAACTAGGACAGAACAGGAATAACAGGTGCACTGACCTTTTTAGTCTGCTGGTAAACAAAAGAAATAATATATACAAAATATATAAAGCAACAATAACAAATAAAGAAAAATATTTACTGAGTAGAAAAGATAATTACTGAAACCTGAGGCTCTGCTTCTATAGATTCATCACGTAGTTGTCTCTGAGTTGGATTGTCATCTAAATCTTTGAGTACATTGCTGACAGTTTTCCAACCATCAAAATCAAACTTTTGCTCCACAACACCACAAGATTGGGACACATATTTTTCACAAGATAAAATAACATCATCATCAATAGTTCACGTCCAAGCTGATAAAAATGCACAATATACCAAACAATAAAATTACTGAAGTAAAAGAAGTTTGAAACTTTACCTTATTTGCATGTTCTTCTCTGGAAGCAGCATCATCAATTCAATCACCGGTCATAACAGAAGGTGCCATAGCAGTTGGCAACAATGAGGGAGGTGCAGGTAGAGGCAAAACTGGGGGAGGTGTAGGTAGAAGCAACACTGGGGAGGTGGAGGTAGAGCTGGAATTTCGGGAACTGGAACTCGTGAAGGAGGACATGCTGCTCGGACCAGTGACGGATGTGGATATACTGCTGCGGAAGGTGAGGGAGCCGGAGATTGAGCTCGAAGAGGAGAGGAAAATGGGGATGGAGCTCGATAAGGCAAGGAAGATGGAGATGGAACAGGGGATGGATCTTGAACAGGTGAGGGAGATGAAGATAGAGATGGAATAGGGGATGGATCTTGGACAGGTGAGGGAGATGGAGATGGAGATAGAATAGGGGATGGTGTCGGTGCAGCAGCTGTGCGTTTCTGAAATATTTTTGCAAACATAGAAATATTTTGTCATACAAAAGAATGTTAATAGGTGAATTGAAAAACTCCAAAAAAGGGGTGCTACCGAATCCTTGTTCTTCTTTCTCCTCTTGCGGCCTTCAGACGGTTTCTTAGCCTTTACATATATAAAAAACACAAATAAGAGAAAGTAATACGGTCAAAAAAAATATTTGTACAACAAATAGTATGAAGTTACTAAAACAAGACAAAAAATTACTCAATATTACTTACAGATAAGCGTCGCTTCTTCTTACTACATCCCTTAGAAGACGACACATCAGCTTCAACAGCCTCATCAGAAGCAGTAGAGGATGGAACTTCATTCAACAATTCGGTAATTTCTGTCACAAGATTGTTCTCAGCATTTTGAATATGTTGCATTGCAGAATTTATCATCTTTGATGCCCTAGAAACTCTCTTATCATATTTCTTCAAAGCATTGTCAAATGCTTACTTCTGCCCATCACTTGAAATTGATTCTAAAGCACTACCAAAAATGGGCACAGCCAAAGAATGCTTTTATGAAGGGGCTTATTCTTGGAAGTCCAGAAAGGACGTTTTGAAGCTCCTTTTCTAATTTTGCGCATAGACCTAACACTAGAAGCTTCAATAGCAGGCTTCCTCAGACCGCCCCTAGCACAAACAGCAACAGATGCAACAACTTCTTGTATATCCTCCGTTCCAACATTCTGTTGATCACCACGTACATCCATATAGCATGTTTCAGATTTATCTCTCAACTTAAAAGCAAAGAATAATGACAGATTTAAATACAATTGCATTTATAAATACAAAACACAAAAAGAAAAATAATAAAAACACTTACAGGTAACACATTTGCCTTTCAAGCTCATTTTATCAGCATTCAAAATGTTTCAATCAATGACATGTTGAAAAACCTTGATTGAGGCAATGTAGAACAATCATCAAGCATGTTACCACATGCTAAATTATAAAAATAATATACCTGGATAAAAATTGAAGAGAAAATTACTGAATACAAATAAATATGGTCTGTAATTGCATGAAATTACTAAGAATCAAGTAATTACTAAGAATAAAGAAACAAGTAATTACTGAAGAACTGAGAATAAATAAATAAGTAATTACTAAGAATTACTGAGAATAAAGAAACAAGTAATTACTGAGAATAAATTTGCCATTGACAGAAACAAGTAATTACTGACAATCAAGTAATTACTGAGAATAAAGAAACAAGTATGCAATTTACTGAGATCAATCAAACAAAAAACTAAGTTGGAAAAGAGTTTCTTACAATCAAGAAATGAGTGCAGCCTTGAACAGTGCGAGTTTTAAATCTGCCCTTGATAGAAAAATATTTCCTCCATTGTTTTATTTGTCTTGCAGGTCATCAACTACAGCGCTGCACCAATCAATCTCCTTCATCGACTCTAAGTCCTTACAGAACAAGTAGTCATTTGCACATAGCAATAGACTGCTGGTGGGAATAATAAAGCATTGAAAACAAACATAAAAAAAACACTGCACAGCCCAATCATCAGCTTCTCACCTCGATGCAGATTTTTCAACAACCCATCTTGGAACAGCATTCAACTTCAGATTATCAAATGATTTCTTATTGAATGAACCCTAGACAAAAAAATATCTTTCATCCCTTTCTCCTCACATAACCTTCTCAGCTCAAGAAGTCCTTTCTTTTGTTTGTAGGTGTAAGATGGCAAATTTCTATTTCCACCAGTAGAAAGAGAAAAAACTTTAATTAGAAGAATTTTACCCTTCACCTCAAGTCGAAGGGGATCCTCTCTAACATGATCCATCAAAAACATTGCCAGGGCTCTGTCACCAATATTCAAGAAATCTCCAAAACCAAGCTCTAAAAAAAAAACTTCATACCCTCTTGCATGGCTTTGATGGCTTCAAGAACGGAAAGGGGCGAGCAACATATTGTTGAATAACTACCAGCATCAACGGCCTACCAAAAAGAAAAAGAAAAATTACACTACTGCATCAAAAAAATATAAACAACACAGAATATGCCACAATGAAGAATAAAATATGAAATTACTAAGATGAAACTATAATACTTACACAGAAAAAAAAGAAAGGTTGATATTGAAATTGAAAAGGAAAATACTATGATGGGTTAGAAAATGAACTATAGCATACTAATACTAATAGCATCTATACCTCATCACCATCGTCATTATCATCGTCATCATCAACATCATCATCAATCCTTGCTACCTGAACAGATCGTTTTTTTTCACCATAGAATGAACATCTTGTTTCTTTTTCGCAACAGAAGGACAAGCAGACTCCTTAAAAAGAGAATTGACAAAATCATCGTCATCATTATCAGAAGCAACAACAACCTTCGGAGAAACAGCAACCTGGGACTCCTTAAACTTTATAACAGCCAAACGAGTTGCCATACGTGTTTGTATCTGAGGTGTAACAGAATCAGAATCAGCCTGAGATTGCATCTTCACATCAAAACTAGAACCGGCCATTACTCTTTCTTCGTACTGAAAGTTGATAAATTACTAAACATTACTACGTATTACTGAACACAATAAAGAAATTACTGAACACAGAAATGAAATTACTGGACATAAACTTAAATTACTAAGAATATAATAATGAAATTACTGAACAAAGGAATGAAATTACCAAACATAAATTTAAATTACTAAACACCGAAGTTTGAAAAGCACTGTAATAGATAAATTACTGAACAAACACTACAGATTACTTAAAATTAATTATTGAGAAAATAACTGAACAATAAAATTATTGAAGCAACAATTTCATTTCAATTTAAAAAATGGAAGTTCCAGTCCTCAATACTATGTACACACTTGTAGTATAGAAATTACTGAATCAATATCGCACTTCAATCAATGACAACAATACAGATTACTGAGCATCACAGTAATGAAAAAACAAAACATGACAAAATTACACAAACCAAACACGATGCACCAAAACAACTCTCACTACTGCATTTCAATATCAGGGATGACATCGAGGAAACAAAAAAACAATAACGCACAAAAACGTTAGGGTTTAACGAACCTGGTCCGGGCACCACAATGACGCCGCCAAATCACCAGCAATAGTCTTGTGACGCTCCGGGAAACAACCTACAGAATCAAAAATCAGTGAGAATGAACAAATCCTAGGGTTTTGACACTTGCACCGATGAAATCGACAAAAGCCGCACCTCCTCCAACTCACGCGATGACGCCGAACGCCGGAGGAGCGAATTGACGCGCGGGGGAGGGCAACAGTGGAGGAGCACTCGAATCACGAATCGCAGCGGCAACGATGAGGGAGCGGTTGGGGAAATGAGAGTAGCGCGCGAGAGGAATGGGGAGGAATAAACGAGTGCGGTTGAGTGGGGATTTTATACTAACGCTAACGGGCGCGCGCGGCTAACTAGTTTAACCCGAAAAACAGGACGGGCCAAAATGGAAAATGGGGGGGGGGGGGCGCCGGTTGGCTGGCTCGCCCTGGTTAGGGGGTTTGGGTTCGGGTGAAGGATACTTTATTCTTCACCTAGGATGATGTGTGTGCATATATATATACACAATATTCAACACCCAAGGTGTAGAATAACTAGTTTAACCCGAAAAACAGGACGGCCCGAAATGGAAAATGGGGGGCGCGCCGGTTGGCTGGCTCGCCCTGGTTAGGGGGTTTGGGTCCGGGTGAAGAATATTTTATTCTTCACCTAGGATGATGTGTGTATATATATATACACACACTATTCAACACTCAGGGTGTAGAATAGTTATTCTACACCCTAGGCCAACCGACCGAGCCAGGCAACCACGTCCACGCGCCAATCGACGGTGCGTTGACCGAGCGCGCACCTCTCCGCCCACCCCACACGCGCTGACCCACTAAAAAACAGACATTAAATAATTTCTTTTGACCTATTCAGTAATTTCATCGCCCTGAGTAATTTTCAATCCTTCAATATTGATTTCATTTTCCTCGGTAATTTTCTTTAATCCTTCAGTAATTTTTTCAAATTCGTTGAGTAATTTTTTTACTGTTTTCAGTAATTTTTTCAAATTGTCTCAGTAATTTCTCTTTTTCAGAGCAAATCTCATCACCGGCAAGCTCGCGGCGCAGCCGCTGATGCCATCGTCAACGGAGAATCCCTTAGCTGCGTGAATTTGTACCCCTGAGTCCTTCACTCTGCCACCGAACATAGAAAAATAGAGGAAGGTAGGCTAGCGGTGGGGGCGCGGTACTGGTGGGGCG
>BCLG01000031.1:172393-187165 GCA_001602295.1 Zoysia matrella | reverse complement strand
CCCCCCCCCCCCCCCCCCCCCCGAAGAAAAAAGAAAAAAGATTACTTCTATTGATCTGTAGGACTACGTGTTTAGTTCCATGAACAATCATTTGACCTTGTTAAAAATAATATAGCAA
Organism: Zoysia matrella; assembly: GCA_001602295.1. Classification (NCBI taxonomy): domain Eukaryota; kingdom Viridiplantae; phylum Streptophyta; class Magnoliopsida; order Poales; family Poaceae; genus Zoysia; species Zoysia matrella. The sequence goes on along the minus strand of BCLG01000031.1, from coordinate 187,047 downwards.
GTTAAGTCTTTGTATCTTTTGTATCGCTGCTTGTAGACTAGCATGGACCAAACACCTTTCGCTTTGTGGTGAGCAGCTGGTCCCATGCGAACAGCAGAGAACTCTACATATATGCATGTCACGAATTTTCAACTGACAGTGCAACCCGTGAACCTACAGCTCACGTAGTGTTAAAAAAGAGAGGTAGAGGACATGTGCGAAAGTCTTCTATGCATATTTGTTTCGTTTTAGCTAGACTAGTGCTCAGAAGCACATGACAGTAGTCTGTATTGATGAAAAGCGCCCAGTAATTTCAACTGGAGTGATGAAGCAGCTCGGAGTTTTGAACCTGAGGATTACCAAGGAAAAAAATTCTAACTACAAACTTTATACTGAAGCAGTCCTGAAAAAAATACTACTTCTCATGTGTATATATATAAACTAGAAAAATTATCAGGAATACCAACAAATGGGACATCTTGAACTATCCTACCTTTAGTTTTGACTCATTGGCTGCTTCTTTGATCTTAGTTTTGCAAAAGCCAGCTTATTAACTGTGTGCATGTAACTTTGTGCGTGCAGAAGTACAGGTCTCACAGGAAGCACATGCTCGCGCGGGAGGCCGAGGCAGCGAGCTGGACTCAGAGGCGGCAGATGTACGCCGCTGGGGCCGGGGCCGCTGCCGTGAAGAGGCCAGACTCGAACGCGTGGACAGTGCCGACCATCGGCTTCCCTCCGCCACCGCCACCGCCTGCTTCTCATCCGATGCAGCACTTCGGGCGACCGCTCCATGTCTGGGGCCATCCGACCCCAACGGTGGACTTGCCCCGGGTGCCGATGTGGCCACGACATCTCGTCCCTCGCACGCCTGCTCCACCTTGGGCGCCTCCTCCTCCGCCGCCGTCTGACCCTGCCGCCTTCTGGCATCACAACCCTTACATGAGGGTATGTTGTTTGAAGACACATTGTTCCAAGTAACAGGATTAGTTTCTTCGAACTTAGCATATCATGAATTTTCGTTTTTCTCAGGGACATGGACATATGCCGGGCCAGGTGATAGCAATGCCAATGCTGGCAGCGGTGAGTGGTCTCGGATTAAGCTACAATTGTTGTCATCGTAATCGTACGGCGTCAGTAGCTGATGTTGCTAATGTGTGAACTTTCAGAGGTTTCCTGCGCCACCTGTAAGAGGAGTATTGCCGCCATGTCTTCCAGCCCCAATGTACAGGCCACTCGTTCCTCCAACACTCGCAAGCAAGAGTCAGCAAGATACGCAGCTTCAGTTACAGACGCAGCCAGTAAGTGTACTTCTGACAACATTATTTACACAAAAAACTTATATGTACGTGGGATTCAGCAGAGATCTTAGCTTGGTCAATGTTGGTTGAAATTTTTCAGTCAAGTGAGAGTATAGACGCAGCGATCGGTGATGTTTTAACCGAACCGTGGCTGCCACTGCCTCTTGGCCTGAAGCCACCTTCCGTGGACAGTGTGATGGACGAGCTGCAGAGACAAGGTGTCGCAAACGTGCCTCCAGCTTGCGGATGATCTCTGGAGGATGGGTGATGTGCTCGTCCAACTAGTCCAACAAAAAACTCGTCGACATGCCTTTTTTTTTTCTTTTCAGTTTTCGTGAATCATTTATGGACCTCTGTCCTAAGATGTGCAGAGTTTGTAAAAAAGGAGACATCTAATCTATATATTGCAGCTTTGGAGAATTAACCTGAGTACATCGATGTATCGTTTTCTCGAAGGAATGCAATATTTGTTTACCCTGTAGACATGGTTTGAATCATGATTACTTTAAGGGCCCGTTTGGATCATTGGAATTAAATTCATTCTAATAATTATAATTTAGACATAGATTAGTTAGGCTAATATAGTTGCATATAGAATATATTTGTATATTTATTGTTAGGTATATAAATGACATACTTATATGTTCCATTTTTATTATAGGAAAGTAAATTAAAAAATATGCTATAAGTTGAAGAATAGAATTATAGCATAATGATCTATAGAATCTATTTTCATCTCACCCTATGAATTTGAGATAGACTTAGTTGTGAGCTCAAGAAAATTATGTAATATCAAATTCCAAGCCAAATAGCCTAATCTATTACGTAGATTTCGATTCCACCAAAACGAAAGGATCCAAACGGCCCCTAAGCTTATTTCACAATGTAGCTTGACAAATTGAGTGGCAGTGAGTTCCTATCTAAATTTTCGTATTTTATTTCAAAAAATGGAAAGTTATTACCTTATTTAATTTCTCTATGAATACTCACTCTTACAATAAAATCTCTGCATGTGGTTTTCTGTTCCGCTACCAAGTGAGTATTTAGAAATAGAGCATTTATACACGTGTTTATATCAACCGCCTGCACATAAGACAGCAGGTGGACTTTCTAACACAACTGCGCGCATTAAGAAACTTAGTCCAGGCGGCTCTCTTACAGCACAGCTGCACTAACCGATGTGTGGCGGTTACTTAGAAAGTTCGACTACACTAACAAGTCTATGCAGGACCTGAGACCCACCTCATCCTGAGTAGGCGGTTCATCTGTCTATATACACCCAGCAAAATGTGCTCTGCAAAGATAGGTTAAACTAAATGCATATAGAAAAATGCACTTAAAGTTTTTTTTTTAAATCTGATGGCTAACCTCAGACACTGTTTATAAATCTAACGGCTAACCTCTTCCGAATTTCCCATATTTTGGGCCCACTAAAACTATTGTTCGTTAACAAAAATACAAATTTGTCTCCCGTTTGTTTAACTGTGCACATCCGACTAACAGATGAAAAAATAAAAAAACTGGAAGTTATTGAAACAGGCAAAACTACCCCGTCACCACTTTCTACGTGGCAAATACGTCCAGCTCGTTGATGTCGCCGCCGGGGCAGTAGGGCACGGCACACGCCAGCAGGTCGGCCGTCTCGGCAGCGCCCAGAGGGGACGCCAGGCGGGACTGCATGGACATCTCCCACGTCGCGCGCGCCAGGTCTTTATCTATTTTGGTTTTGTTTGAAACAACTTATTTTTAGTTTAAGTATAAGCTATATCAAAAAGCAAACTTATTTTACAGTTTATTAGTTCAGTAAATTTTCAAAATAAACTAAACTACAGCTTATTTTTCAGCTGCTTTTTAACGGCTGTGAAAATAAGTTAAGTTCTAACTGTGTCAAACAGAGACTTTAGCGCTGAAACTTTTGTTCCAGGGACAACGCTGCACTACTTCCTCGACTGCCGGATCAACAAGGTGGAGGTCCTCTTCCCCGACGTCGAGTGGTTCCTCATCGCAGCCATCCTCGGGTCACTTGTCCACTCCAATGCTGCTGACAACAGGGAGAAGCTGGCAAGGTCTATGGCAAACCACGCAAGGTAGCATACAGTTTTCTGCAAATTATATTTTCTGTTTCACATGGTGTGTAGATTTCTGTCCAAAATTTATTCACCTTGGGAACAGTTATGCTTTAAGAACAGTGGTTTCCATTTTCTGAATGCCCCATAGGAACACTGCTAATGGAGGTTTGACCAAACAACTCCTTGAGAAAGGTATATCGTGACTGATGGAAAAGAACTAAAATTTTGTCATGAATCTGAAAACGGTCTACCTCTAGATTAGAAAAGTGTTTTATCGGTGTTTTGTACACCGGCAAAGTAGAATTTCTCGTATACGGAGAGGGATTTATGCTCACTTCTCACTGATGTCGCCTAGTCTACGAAAGACTAAAGAGGATTATGCCTGTTCCGGGCCGTCACGGAGACGTAATACCATACGTCTAGGATTGGGTGAGCGAATAGCTTGATCGTATGAGGATTATAATGAGGCAGGTTTTCGCTCGATCAAGAACTTCTAGCTCTCTAAGTGGTGTATGTCTATCTAATGTGTCTCGTGTTGTCTAGAGTTCTCGGTGCGTCCTTATATAGAGGGACGGATCGGGGTTACAATGACTTGGAGCCTACGAAACTATGCAGCTCCTTGATAGGTGGGGCTGTGAATATCTCGAGGTTTATTCCCTGACGACTTCTAGATGCCAGGTCATCATGTCGTCGTCAATATCTTCGTGCCTAGCCCAGCGTTGTTGGGGCAAAGCTAGTTTTCCGTTCACCGTCTAATGGATAGTGCCTGCTGCATAGTGTCAAAAATCTTCCATACTGTCGAGAGCCTGTCGCTAGAGGCGATTGAGCCTCTGAGCCCCCAGGTGATCCGTAGGGTCGGTCGGGTGTTTTGAACTCCAAGTTTTTGCTATTGACTCCTGTGGGTGCACGCGAGCGCACACATAGGGCGTAGCACCCCGGGCCTCCGAGTGATCTGAAGGATCAGACGGGGTTTAGAACTTCGGTCTTCTGGTGTCGCGCACCCACAGGCGTAGCACCCGAGCCCCTGGGTGATCTGAAGGATCGGTCGAGGGTTTTACAAATCTTTGGCGATGAATTGCGTCAATTGATCTTGTGGATGCGCGCGAGCATCCACAGGACGTAGCCCTCGAGCTTCAGGGCGATCCAAAGGGTCGGTCGAGGGGTCTTCAAATGCTTGTATGCCTTCAAAAAAACTCTAATTCTTGCGGGTTGGCCTCGTGGCCGGTTGATTGGTCGAGTCAGAATCCTCTTGCAGAGAGAATGTCCTCTGATGCGCCGTCGACCGGGGTCGGATGGGCCAATGTGGTTTTTGTTCGCTATTTCATTGGGTCAGAACCCTTTCGCTAGGGAAATGGCCTTTGATGTTGAACTCTTTGGAGTCATTGGCAGGTTCGAATGATGTTGAAGAGGGAGACTTGGACTCGAGGATGTTATCTGGCCCCGCGGTTTTGTGTATCTCTTCTAGCTCAGCCGACTCGGCAAGGGCCATGGCCAGCTCGCAGCTTTCTTGCTCGCAAGCCAGTGCGTGCTGGAAGCGAGAGGTGACAGTGATAACGCCGTTGGGTCCGGGCATCTTCAGCTTGAGACGACAGTGATAACAGGAAGGTTGATCTGTCCGAGGGGCACAGCCTGACCCCTCGGGATGACTTCGTGGAAAGGTACATTGCTCGTTCGAAGATCTGACTTTTTGAGGTTCATGGCCTTGAAGGTGTTGATGTAGAGGATGTTGAGGGCACTGCCCCCCTCGATGAAAACCTTGGTGAGCCGAACGTTGCCCATGATCAGATGGAGCACGAGCAGCAGGCGCCCAGGCTGAGGTATGTTGTCGGGGTGGTCGGAGCAGTCGATGGTGATAGGCGATTCGGTATAGCAGGGTTCGTGATGAAGGTGAGCTTGTGGCGGCATCGAGAATCATAATCCGCCGAGCTACTGAAGATCATCAAGCAGCCCTTGGCCTCGGGAAAAGGTGGAGCTCTGTTACCTTCATCGTCTTTGACCTGAGGGTCGAGTCGGCGTGGTCGTTGCTGGAGCCGGAGGTCGCCCTTCAAAGGCTGCATGTGAGGCGGCACTCCTTGTATAAGTGCTTGACTAGAGTTGAGTGGTTCAGGCATGGCTGGTCCAGGATCTTCTTGAAGTAGTCGTCGTGTTTGCGCACCGGAGGTTGGCTGACGGCGCCCACGAACGAGTGACCGCTACGTCGAATTGCGCCGGGAGCGGATCCCTGAGTACTACGATCGATGACGTGGCCAAGATCTATCCGGAGTCTGAGCCCTGAGGTGGTGACATCTTTCCTCCTTGGCGAAATCATCAACGACAAGGACATGGTCGGGTGGATCGCTAATAGGCAATGGAGCCCATGGGCCATGACATCGCCTACGTACCGCAGCAGGCAATTAAGTCTCAAGTCCTCACCGACTTCGTCACAGAATGGGCCGAAGCTCAAGAACCGCCGACCCTTGTCGACCTCGAGCACTGGACGATGTTCTTCGACGGCTCCTATATGCTCAAAGGCTCGGGGGCTGGCGTCATCCTCATCTCCCCAAAAGGCAACAAGTTCCTTTACGTGCTGCAACTACACTTCCGTACCTACAACAATGTTGTGAGTACGAGGCCCTCCTTCACGGGCTTCGGATGGTGGTTATCCTTGGAGTGAAAAGACTCTACATTAAAGGCGACTCTGAGCTCATCATGAATCAATGATGAAAGCATCAAGCTTTTAAGACCCAAAGATGGAGGTCTACTATCAAGAGGTCTGCAAGCTCGACGGGCTCGAGCTCCACCACATTCTACGCCATGATAACGAAGCGGTGGACATGCTCACCAAGATGGTCTCAGGAAGGGATCCGGTCCCTGACTATGTTTTACTTGAAGTCCTCGCCAAGGCAACAATCAAGCTCAAAGATAACACTGTTGACCCCGGGCCTGATACAGCAGTCGGCGACCAATCCCCAACTCCAGGGTCCGAGGTCATAGCCATCATCCCTGATTGGTCTCAAGACATCTACGCCTTCCTTATGAACGGCTCCCTCCCATCCGACACAAGTTAAGCAAGACGTGTTACACGTCGAGCCAAGGCCTACGTCATGGTCAGCGACGAGCTCTACAAGAGAAACCCTAACGGCGTGCTCCTGCGCTGTATCCCTCAGGTGGAGGGTAAGTAGCTCCTAGATGATGTCCACTCGGGCATCTATGACCATCATGCTGCCCCAAGGACCCTGGTTGGGAAAGCTTTCCGCCAGGGGTTTTACTGGCCCACGGCAGTCTCCGATGTCGAGCAGCTAATGCGCTCCTGCCGAGGGTGCTAATTTTACGTCGGGCAAACTCACATGCCGGTCCAAGAGTTCCAAATGATCCCTATCACATAGCCCTTCGCGGCTTGGGGTCTCGACATCCTCAGGCTTTTTCGAAAAGCACCCGGGGGCTTTACCCACCTCTTCGTCACCGTCGATAAGCTCACAAAGTGGATAGAAGTCAAGATGGTCCCGAGCTATTGGCGGGGAGAGCCGTCAACTTCATATACGACATCATATGCCGGTTTGGGATCCCCAATTCCATCATCACCGACAACGGTCAACAATTTGCTGGCCGAGAATTCCAAGACTTCTGTGACGAGTACCACATCCGACTCGACTTCACCTCTGTGGCCCATCCGAAACTAATGGGCAGGTTGAATGTGCCAACAGAATGGTGCTCCAGGGGCTCAAGCCTTGCCTGTACGAAACCATCAGATTATGATGATGTCGTTATATTTGATACAACATACAGAACCAATAGGTACTCCATGCCACTGGCCATGTTTGTCGGATGTAACAATCAACAACAAAATATAGTGTTCTCACAAGCATTGATAAGGGATGAACGCTCGGATACATTTAAATGGGTATTTCGGCAGTTGAGGGTGTGTATGACAACAAAGATCTCATAACAATTTTCACAGGTAAGAAAACTACTTGTTGTACTCCAAATAGTTATGCTCAAAACAAATTACGAAACACTATTGAGAAGTAGCTACTGAATATAATATGAATAAGTAGTTACTGAAGTTTATCTATTTCACTAGCCTAAGGAATAAGTAAGTACTAAAATACATAACAGTAGTTACTGCAGGTGATGTATTTGATCATACTCAAAAAGCTTATTTCTGTATGCTACAGATCAAGATAATGCCACGGAGAAGGCGATAAGCAGCATATTCCTTAATACATTACACGGATTTTGCTAGTGCCACATGCTCAGAAAGTACAAGGACCCCTTCAGCCAAATGTATGATCAGCAACCGAAGCTGAAGGACAGGCTCACATCAATAATTAACCACCCACTAAATCCAGCAGAGTTTGAAGCTGCATGGAGATTGATGGAGCAGGAATTCAACTTGAAAGAGAGGATAACAATACAAAAGCTTTATAGTGAAAGGAAAATGTGGATTGGTGCTTACTTCAAGGAAATTTTCTGTGGCACCACCCAATCTACATAACGGAGTGAAAGTGTAAACAGGACAGTGAAAATGTATGGCTATGCTGTTTTTTTGTAAAAAAAACACATTTCTTCAAAACAGAAATTCTGACATCAGCCTTTTCTACCTGCAGTCAGAACCAATAACTTCAACATGCTATGGCTATGAATTACAGCTAAGCAAGGTGTACACGAGAAATGTGTACAACAGATTTAAAAACACCATGAAGTCAAGCACAAATTTCTAAGTGCGCGAAAACATAGAACGGAGTGGCTACTACTTTGTCGAACATCGAAAGATGGAGGCTGACTTCCTATGGCTCTAGCACGCCTTCAAAGTAAAGCGATATACAATGAAGATGCCCCTGAAAAAGCTATATTCAGCTGTGAGTGCATGACCTAGGAGCACAAAGGTTTGTAAAAAATTCATTGCTTCCAGTAACCATACAAAAACATAAAGATTTGCTCCTGTTATTAACATATGATTATGAAGCAGGCTTTTTTGCCCCCATTTGGTCTGCATGTTCACACACCTTTGTGTGGGGCGTATACCTTCAAGATATATCCTAAAGCACTATACAAGACAACCATGTTAAGATATATCATTTGACAGGCACAACAAGATTTTTTTCGAGCCAGATGGTGACACAAAAGCTCATCGAACCACATCCATACTTACCTTTTTCAAGTTATAAAGGTCTGCCATAAGGTCCTCACCGGTAAGGATTTGAAACTCTTGGAAATCACTAAAGTTATTATTACTGAACAGTATTTTAATAGAAGCATTACAAGGCAAAAGCTATAATCAGGTATGCAATTGCAGTATTAGATGCAATACCATCAGATATAGGCTTTGCAAGCGCACCTGGTCCAGGAGACGCAAACACATCACCTAAACCACACAGCAATGCAAAAATACTGAACATGAAGAAGCAAATGTATCAGCATCTGCACCACCAGTGTCAACCACAAAAGGCAGCAGAAAGAGAGGGATAGAAATAGAAGGAATTACTCAACCTCGTTTTCCACGTGACAAAAGAAAAAAAGCGAAGAAGGCGCGGCAAATGTGGTCTGTTTGACACAGGGCACAACGCAGCCACTTGTGACAGAGCTCAAATGAAGGCTGCAAGAGGTGTCACTAAAAGACCAAGAGGAAGGCCAAGGGGAAGTAGTCGGGAATGGCAAACAAGAGAAACAATGAGTACGGAGAAGGGCCTAAAGATGCTCAACTTAATCTTGAGATTGACACAGAGGAACCATTGTAAGTCTATACCAACTTCATTCATTCAATGTTTACTGAAAAACTGCTGAAAGGGAAAAACAATTACGGTTAATGTTTACTGAAACAAATTTCTGCATTACTGTGAATATTTACTGAGCAGGAGTAGAAGTTCTTTGAATACTGAACGTGGTGGAGGTACTGTTGGAACAAGAACATCATGTAATGCAGAATACATACATCTTTCTTCTTCTGTGTGGCAGCACGACCACGTCCTCGACCACGACCACGACTACCTCCAAGACGCTGCAAAGAATTACTGAAAACTAAGGATCTGAAGTTACTGAAAAGGCACCTCGCTGATAAAACTATTGAAATATCTATAAAATTACTGAAACAATGAGACTGCATTTACTGAATAAAATTATTGAAACAACAAAGTTACAAACAATTACTTAACATGCAACAAACAACTACTTACTGAATAAACTAACGTAACTACTAAAACCTAAGTGTCTTTTGGTGTAGATTTATCCTCTTCCAACTCTCGCACAACACTGGTCGCAGCATACCATGCCTGACTATCAAAATCACCCTATCGGATCTCAGATGAGTGTGACTGGGACAGAACAGGGATAACAGTTGCACTGACCTTTTTAGTCTGCTGGTAAACAAAAGAAATAATATATACGAAATATATAAAGCAACAATAACAAATAAAGAAAAATATTTACTGAATAGAAAAGATAATTACTGAAACATGAGGCTCTGCTTCTATAGATTCATCGCGTAGTTGTCTCTGAGTTGGATCATCATCTAAATCTTTGAGTACATTGCTGACAGTTTTCCAACCATCAAAATCAAACTTTTGCTCCACAACACCACAAGATTGGGACACAGATTTTTCACAAGATAAAATAACATCATCATCAATAGTTCACGTCCAAGCTGATAAAAATGCACAATATAAAAAAATGAAAATTACCGAACAATAAAATTATTGAAGTAAAAGAAGTTTGAAACTTTACCTTATTTGCATGTTCTTCTCTGGAAGCAGCATCATCAATTCTATCACCGATCATAACAGAAGGTGCCATAGCAGTTGGCAACAATGAGGGAGGTGCAGGTAGAAGCAACACTGGGGAGGTGGAGGTACAGCTGGAATTTCAGGAGCTGGAACTCGCGAAGGAGGACATGCTGCTCGGACCGGTGACGGATGTGGATATACTGCTGCGGAAGGTGAGGGAGCCGGAGATTGAGCTCGAAGAGGAGAGGAAGATGGGGATGGAGCTCGATAAGGCAAGGAAAATGAAGATGGAACAGGGAATGGATCTTGAACAGGTGAGAGAGATGAAGATGGAGATGGAACAGGGGATGGATCTTGAACAGGTGAGAGAGATGGAGATGGGGATAGAACCGGGGATGGTGTCGGTGCAGCAGCTGTGCGTTTCTAAAATATTTTTGCAAACATAGAAATATTTTGTCATACAAAACAATGTTAATAGGTGAATTGAAAAACTCCAAAAAAGGGGGTGTTACCGAATCCTTGTTCTTCTTTCTCCTCTTGCGGCCTTCAGACGGTTTCTTAGCCTTTACATATATAAAAAAGACAAATAAGAGAAAGTAATACAGTCAAAAAAATATTTGTACAACAAATAGTATGAAGTTACTAAAACAAGACAAAAAAATTACTCAATATTACTTACAGATAAGCGTCGCTTCTTCTTACTACGTGCCTTAGAAGATGACACATCAGCTTCAACAGCCTCAAACTTCATTCAACAATTCAGTAATTTCTGTCACAAGATTGTTCTCAGCATTTTGAATATGTTGCATTGCAGAATTTATCATCTTCGATGCCCTAGAAACTCTCTTGTCATATTTCTTCAAAGCATTGTCAAATGCTTGCTTCTACCCATCACCTGAAATTGATTCTAAAGCACTACCAAATAATGGGCGCAGCCAAAGAATGCTTTTATGAAGGGGCTTATTCTTGGAAGTCCAGGAAGAAAGTTTTGAAGCTCCCTTTCTAATTTTGCGCATAGACCTTAACACTAGAAGCTTCAATAGCAGGCTTCCTCAGACCGCCCCTAGCACAAACAGCAACAGATGCAACAACTTCTTGTACATCCTCCGTTCCAACATTCCGTTGATCACCACGTATATCCATATAGCATGTTCCAGATTTATCTTTCAACTTAAAAGCAAAGAATAATGACAGATTTAAATACGATTGCATTTATAAATACAAAACACAAAAAGAAAAATAATAAAAACATGTACAAGTAATACATTTGCCTTTCAAGCTCATTTTATCAGCATTCAAAATGTTTCAATCAATGACATGTTGAAAAACCTTGATCGAGGCAATGTAGAACAATCATCAAGCATGTTACCACATGCTAAATTATAAAAATAGTATACCTGGATAAAAATTGAAGAGAAAATTACTGAATACAAATAAATATGGTCTGCAATTGCATGAAATTACTAAGAATCAAGTAATTACTAAGAATAAAGAAACAAGTAATTACTGAAGAACTGAGAATAAATAAACAAGCAATTACTAAGAATTACTGAGAATAAAGAAACAAGTAATTACTGAGAATAAATTTGCCATTGACAGAAACAAGTAATTACTGACAACCAAGTAATTACTGAGAATAAAGAAACAAGTATGCAATTTACTGAGATCAATCAAACAAAAAACTAAGCTGGAAAACGGTTTCTTACAATCAAGAAAGGAGTGCAGCCTTGAACAGTGCGAGTTTTAAATCTGCCCTTGATAGAAAAATATTTCCTCCATTGTTTTATTTGTCTTGCAGGTCATCAACCACAGCGCTGCACCAATCAATCTCCTTCATCGACTCTAAATCCTTACAGAATAAGTAGTCATTTGCACATAGCAATAGACTGCTGGTGGGGAATAACAAAGCATTGAAAACAAACATAAAAAAACACTGCACAGCCCAATCATTAACTTCTCGCCTCGATACAGATTTTTCAACAACCCATCTTGGAACAGCATTCAACTTCAGATTATCAAATGATTTCTTATTGAATGAACCCTAGACAAAAAAAATATTTCATCCCTTTCTCCTCACATAACCTTCTCAGCTCAAGAAGTCCTTTCTTTTGTTTGTAGGTGTAAGATGGCAAATTTCTATTTCCACCAGTAGAAAGAGAAAAAACTTTAATTGGAAGAATTTTACCCTTCGCCTCAAGTCGAAGGGGATCCTCTCTAACATGATCCATCAAAAACATTGCCAGGGCTCTGTCACCAATATTCAAGAAATCACCAAAACCAAGCTCTGAAAAAGAACTTCATACCCTCTTGCATGGCCTTGATGGCTTCAAGAACGGAAAGGGGTGAGCAACATATTGTTGAATAACTACCAGCATCAGCGGCCTACCGAAAAGAAAAAGGAAAATTACACTACTGCATCAAAAAAATATAAACAACACAGAATATGTCACAATGAAGAATAAAATATGAAATTACTGAGAAGGAACTATAATACTTACACAGAAAAAAAAGAAAGGTTGATATTGAAATTGAAAAGGAAATTACTATGATGGGTTAGAAAATGAACTATAGCATACTAATACTAATAGCATCTATACCTCATCACCATCATCATTATCATCCTCATCATCAACGTCATCATCAATCCTTGCTGCCTGAACAGATCGTTTTCTTTTCACCATAGAATGAACATCTTGTTTCTTTTTCACAGCAGAAGGACAAGCAGACTCCTTAAAAAGAGAATTGACAAAATCATCGTCATCATTATCAGAAGCAACAACAGCCTTCGGGGAAATAGCAACCTGGGACTCCTTAAACTTTATAACAGCCAAACGAGTTGCCATTCGTGTTTGTATCTGAGGTGTAACAGAATCAGAATCAGCCTGAGATTGCATCTCCACATCAAAACTAGAACCGGCCATTACTCTTTCTTCGTACTGAAAGTTGACAAATTACTAAACATTACTACGTATTACTGAACACAATAAAGAAATTACTGAACACAGGAATGAAATTACTGGACATAAACTTAAATTACTAAGAATATAATAATGAAATTACTGAACACAAGAATGAAATTACCAAACATAAATTTAAATTACTAAACACCGAAGTTTGAAAAGCACAGTAATAGATAAATTACTAAACAAACACTACGAATTACTTAAAATTAATTATTGAGAAAATAACTGAACAATAAAATTATTGAAGCAAAAATTTCATTTCAATTTTAAAAATGGAAGTTCCAGTCCTCAGTACTTTGTACACACTTGTAGTATAGAAATTACTGAATCAATATCGCACTTCAATCAATGACAACAATACAGATTACTGAGCATCACAGTAATAAAAAAACAAAACATGACAAAATTACACAAACCAAACACGATGCACCAAAACAACTCTCACTACTGCATTTCAATATCAGGGATGACATCGAGGAAACAAAAAAACAATAACGCACAAAAACGCTAGGGTTTAACGAACCTGGTCCGGGCACCACAATGACGCCGCCAAATCACCAGCAATAGTCCTGCGACGCTCCGGGAAACAACCTATAGAATCAAAAATCAGTGAGAATGAACAAATCCTAGGGTTTCGACACTTGCACCGATGAAATCGACAAATGCCGCACCTCCTCCAACTCGCGCGATGATGCCGGCAACGTAGACGACAACCACCGAACGCCGGAGGAGCGAATTGACGCGCAAGGGAGGGCAACAGTGGAGGAGCACTCGAATCGCGAATCGCAGCGGCAACGATGAGGGAGCGGTTGGGGAAATGAGAGTAGCGCGCGAGAGGAATGGGGAGGAATAAACGGGTGCGGTTGAGTGGGGATTTTATACTAACGCTAACGGGCGCGCGCGGCTAACTAGTTTAACTCGAAAAAACAGGATGGGCCCGAAATGGAAAATGGGGGGCGCGCCGGTTGGCTGGCTCGCCCTGGTTAGGGGGTTTGGGTCCGGGTGAAGGATACTTTATTCTTCACCTAGGATGATGTGTGTGTATATATATATACACACACTATTCAACAACCAAGGTGTAGAATAACTAGTTTAACCCGAAAAACAGGACGGCCCGAAATGGAAAATGGGGGGCGCGCCGGTTGGCTGGCTTGCCCTGGTTAGGGGGTTTGGGTTCGGGTGAAGAATACTTTATTCTTCACCTAGGATGATGTGTGTGTGTATATACACACACTATTCAACACCCAGGGTGCAGAATAGTTATTCTCCACCCTGGGCCAACCGACCGAGCCAAGCAACCGCGTCCACGCGCCAATCGACGGCGCCCGCGCGTTGACCGAGCGCGCGCCTCTCCGCCCGCCCCACGCGCGCTGACCCACCAAAAACAGATAATGAATAATTTCTTTCCACCTATTCAATAATTTCATCGCCCTGAGTAATTTTTAATCCTTCAATGTTGATTCCATTTTCCTCGGTAATTTTCTTTAATCCTTCAGGAATTTTTTCAGATTCGTTCAGTAATTTTTTACTATTTTCAGTAATTTTTCTAAATTGTCTCAGTAATTTCTCTCCTTCAGAGCAAATCTCATCACTGGCGAGCTCGCGGCGCGGCCGCCGATGCCATCGTCAATGGAGAATCCCTTAGCT
>BCLG01000031.1:154371-171369 GCA_001602295.1 Zoysia matrella | reverse complement strand
GTTGGCGGCTCCGTCGGAGGCGCCTGGGTGTAGATAGTTCTATTGTGTGTGTATATATATATAATAGTTCCTGGATATATATGTGCCGAGCTTTCATAGGCGGCGGTTTTCGACAAGCAGTGGATTAGGTGAATTAGGGAATTGGATGGTGAGGCTTTGTTTTCCGAGGCGGTTTGTGCAAAGAAATTTGAGGATGAAGGCTGCTTATGCGATAGACTTAACATGACTGCCACTTACTAACAGCCTCCGGGGAAAGCCCATTCTCTGACTTCCACCCTTTTTGTTCTCTGGTTGATGCATGCAGCTGGTTTCGAAACCTGACTGATAAAAAAATAAAGGGGCAAAAATATTTTGGCCAAATAACAGAGATGTTTCAAGTAGAATATGTCACCATCCTGATGTCACTTCGACGTGATAAGTTAGTGAAATTGTGAGATACAAGTGGATATACCTATAAGGCTCGCATCTAATATAATTTTTACAAGTTACCAATAACATTTATACTAAATGTGAACTCATGAACATACCCACTTGCATCCCTATGTTGGTTTCTTGGTGCATGGACTCAACACTCAGCGAGGCATAGATATGACACATCATCATTTCTGATTATAATCGTACAAATTTTGTACCCAAATAATGGAAATTGTTGACCATTTGCACATTGGCGCAGTGTACCATGAGGGGATCATCTTTAATTTATTATTCATCCATTTCGGTTAAGCATAAAGTATACATACTCAATCTAAGGTAGATCTGGTAAAGGCGACTCTATATGAATTGAAAGATTAGGGGAATAGGTAGCTTGACATAAGCCTCTCTTTACTAGTCTCCGCTCAACTTCTCAGGACAGGACACTGTACAGAGCAGTTATCCCAACGAAACACCAAAACTCTTTATATAAAATTTCTCAGTGGTAACAAAATTTTTGAAGCGTGTGGTACAGGACCGTATTAGTCTGGATTCAATGTTCAGTTGCCTCCAACATGTCTATGCTTACCCATCAATTTGAAATGAATGCTAGAAAAGAATGGCAAATGCACATCAAAAACCTTTCAGGCATCGATCTGGGTCGATGTTACATACAGCTGGACAAGAATGACAAAAATAGATTATTTACCTTTTTTTAATTAAAAGACAAAATTACAAATAAGAAAGAGAATTCACCTTCAACACCAGAGTTTCCAAAGCACTGTAAAGCTATACCCTTTCATATACCATTTCCTGACGACTGTGAGGTACCTTGCCAAAATGGACTGACAAAATTGTACAACTGGGGAACAAATTTTGTGTACTACGATGATATTATGGGGCCTATTGATGATTGGAATATATCATACAGTGCAATCTGAACTTCTCTAGAGCTATGCTCACAGCAAATAAGATTTGATAACAATGGGAAAAAGAGGGACAAATTTCTCTTAAAGCAATTCTACTTCTCGAGACCGCCCATAATTGCATTACATGAAGGACCAATGAAGTTCTGGACTCCAGTTCCTCCCTTTTAGCAGCACCCAGAGGCACATAGCATAAGGCTGGATCTCTACCAGAAGCATCATTAGATGATTCCTGTCCTGCGCTGGTCAGATATATTCGCAATATGTTCTCACAGACAAGAATAATCTGTGACTCAACACAAGGATGGGTTGTCATGAAACAGAGCTTGCAGAAGTTTGAGATAGTTCTGGTAGGATTCATTCTCCAAAATAGATGACTGCTGGCTCCGATACATCCAAAAGGAAACATGATTTATGAAATTTTATGAGCAAGTTTGATTCAGAGTTCACTTGACATGCATGTGATGCAACGGCAGATAACATTTCCAACATTATGCCTATATGCTCAGCACAAAGAGAGCTCTCGTGTGCCTCATACAATTTTACGATGCCCTGCAAGAAGCCAGAAGAAGGTAAGTATATGAAAACTTTTGGCACAATGACACTGCATCCAGACTTCTTTTTCAAATTACTAATATTGATTCCTATTTTAAGTCAAATTTATGTAGTAGGTTTACCACCCGAGGATTACTAAGAGCAGCAAATTTTGTTGCAATGCTCTAAAGAATGGGTCTAATAAACATGATTTTAGCTATAGCACCATACTCTTGTTTGCAACACACAAAAGATACAAAAAAATTTATTATCATTTTTTCATCTCAAAAATAAGATAAATTATAACTTGGACTTTGCATGCAAAAACATTATCATAGTTTCTGTAGTATCAATTTTTATGATTCTTTTTTATTGTCCGCATTGCATAATATTCCCACAATTTATTTTTATTAGGAGAAAAAATCTAGTTCAAATTTGAACCAAAAGTCTCCTAACAACAACATTTAGGCCTCGTTTGGAACGTGAGAATTCTTCATGTTCCTGCATTTTCATGTGAAATTCCTATGATATTTTTATGAAATTCTTTCCAAAAGAGCCCTTAAAAATAGAGGTGCTACTTAATTTTTAGGGCAAACTATGCAAACAATCTAGCACAATTCCATAAAAATAAACTGACTGAGAATGAAACAATGTAATAAGTTTCATATAATGAGACTAATAAAAAAAATGAAAGCAACCTTTCATCATATCGATGTAATGCAAAGAGACAGGAGTCTGAAATTTGCATTGTGTTATAACTAAAATTAATGTGTTGGAGATTAAGGTACGTGTCATTGACAATTTCCCATTAAGGGCTTGTTGGGTTGTTAAGACTAGGAATCATTCTCGAGATTATTGATTCCAGGTATGGAATAAGTCATCTTAGGTTAATAACTTAATTTTATTTATAGAAAATTTTATTAGGGTGAGAATCAAACCCAGTCTATACTTGTATTTTGTCTTTCACAGCCCGGTTTCGTCCAACGTGGTAAGAGATGTGGTTTCATTCGGGTCATAGGACGAGGAAATATAGAAATAGATCGAGTTTGATTCCCACACTAATAAATTTTTCATAAATAAAAATTAAGCTATTAACCTAAGATGACTTATTACATATCGAAATCAATCCTCTCGACAATGATTCCTAGGCTGGTAACCGAACAAGCCCAAAAAGGGACGAAATATGAAAAAACTTCTAGCAGTTCTCTCGTAAAGGAAGAGTGATGTGGTACTCCCATTGTTTCTAAATTGATGTCGCCGTTGATTTATTAGATCAATTTTGACCATTCGTTTTATTAAAAAAATTGATAAATATCATATACTTTTTATGGTTTGTTAATCATTAGAATTATTTGAATCACAACTGAAAATTCTACACATTTAAACTAATTTATTAAATAAAATAAATAATTAAAGTTGATGATACAAGTCAACAACGATATTAATTTAATAATAAAAAGAGTACACCCCTAGCTTGTTGGATGAATGTAGTACGAAGATGGAATGTTCAGTTTAAATGGCATCGTCATGCGTGCAAAGGTTAAAGTCCAACATTGAAGTACTGACTGTGCATATCATCGATAAAAATCACAATGCTATTTCTATCACCCTTCTATTCCACCTGGTACGATACATGGGCCTTCGTCATTGACTAATAAGCGGCCCTGCATGGGGCTTAGGGCCTCTTATATGAATGTGGGCTTATTTCATCTATATAACTACTCTCTTCGTTTTAAAATAAGTGTTTTTTTAATTTTCAAACATTTACTTTTGATTATTTATTTTTATTTAAAAAAATTATAAAAAATTATTTATTTTATTATGAAATTATTCATTATTAGAAGTAATTTAACTTTGTCTTGTTTATTTTTGTATTTTTATAATTTTTTGAATAATTCGAATAATCAAACGTCGATTTTAAAAAATCAAAAATATCACTTATTTTGAGACAGAAAAAGTAGTTATTGGGCTTGTCTTAAGTCCATCTAAAATTTCTGAGTTCCTGGGGAACACCCTTGTCTCAACATGCATTGCAAATCCGACCAACAAAACATTTACACTGAACCCAGTTTATGTATCAGCTCCAGCAGCCAGTTCAACCCAATACTACTCCCGCCGTCCGGTCATGCTTCGTGGCCCGTGGGCCGGTGACGTGAAGCGAAGGTCAATCACTGCTAATGCCCATGGGCTCACTCGGCAATCACTGCTCTTTGGCAACAACCGCCAGGCTTCAGCCTCGCAGCCTGTGCTTGCCATCGGCGCCGCCCAGGCTCGCCCGCCTCCATCACCGTTTCGCACCCTCCCTCCCTTCTTTCCTCCGGCAGTTCGCTGGTAGTGAGAAGGAGAGGGGTCCCACTCTCTCTGGCAGCGGCGGAACATTCCTCTGCACAGGATTAGGGTCACTAGCTTTGGACCCTCTGGTTCAAGATCTGTTCCGATTTATATGTTTTTTTTTAATTTGAACTTGATAATTAAGTAGAATGAAAAAATGTAGAACATAGAAAAAATAAAGAGACATTAGTAAAGGTGAAAAAGTATTAGAAAGAGAAAAAGTTAAATCGAAAACAAAAACAACTTATAATTTGAAATAAAAATAGAGGAGCGTAGAGTGCATTATAATTTAAGACGGAAGGAGTCAAAAAACAAATACTTAAATTTTTATTTTATTCACATAATTAATTGGCTTAGCACACTATAAAAATCAAAATAAGAAAACTTAATTATCTTAACTACTTCAATAAAGATCTGAAGTTCTGGAGTCAAGATGCAGTGAGATAGAACAAGCATACGTAGATAAACAGTGAAAAAAAAATCAAGAGAGGTACTTAAGTTTTTGTGAGCACGACTAGGGGCCATGTACTGAGTTCCGCCATCTCTGGTAATTTGAGTAGATCAAATCCTAGATTAGAGTTATCTTCTCCATGCTAAAATTTCTAGTGTGAGAGATTTGATTTCTTTTTTTCCTTACCAGAGTGAGGAGACAGGGTGGATTTGGTCTCTCCATGGCGATTCCAACGAAGATGATGGTGTCGAGGATGATGACGTCAATATTTTCTTAGAACAACGACATGATGAACTAGATTTCAGGATGACCACATTGCAACGGGGATGATGTTGTCTAGAATAAATTTCTTCAGCATCTTCTCTGTTTTATCGTGGTTAGATCCAGCCACGATGAAGGCTAGTGAGAAGATTGGGGTTTGTCTTTTATTTTCGTCAGTGGCAGAAGGAAGAAACAGGACAAAAGAAGGAAGAAGATTATGTTCAATTCTGCCTACAAGAATATTGTCCGTCCCTCCCTAGGCATTTGTTCTCAGACTATGAAGATGAAGAGCAGTATCTGTATGCACTTAGATTTATTTTCTTTATAATCCAGGGTGCTTCTAATTTAAAGATGTACTCAGCCACATTTTAATATAATTCTTCTTTGTGTAAAAACATCACTGCTAATGCCCATGTACTACTACAAATGCTCCTATGCATGTACAGAACTGGGCACCGCAGCGCCTGATGAATGCCACTGTCGGACAGTTATCCGTCATCCATCGATACAACTAGCTCCTTATAGATCACTAGTGCAGAAAAAGCGCGCGGGTCTCCTTCCGTTCATCAATCACCCACAGGACGGTCTGACTATTTTGTTATGGTTTTATTGAACAACTGTTTTTCCATGCGGCTTCATATCGCTGTGTGACGACTATGATTCCACATGCACTTGAGCGGAAGAGGAACCCCCTGCAATCAGCTGCTTCCATCTTAATTATGCACTTGTGAAAGCTGTCGATTTTGATCAGGTTGACCGCGCGCCATTGTTAAACACCTCACGTGGTAGTTGTTGTCAGTGACTATAAGCTTCTGAAGCTGATGTATCAGCACGTCGATGGATGGAAACCAGGGCGGGATAAAAGCTCAGAGCTCGCGAGGTAGATCACTTCGTCTCTAACATAGCTCGACTCCATTATTTAGCTCCTTTGTTGACGAGAGCCAGTTCGCGAGCTTTAACAAGCCCAGCGAGAAGCATGTGACAAGTACTATTAACTGTTTATCGAATTTTCTTTACTGTAAAGGCTTTGTTAGTAAAAAATCTCAAGTCTACAGCAGCAACGGTTAAGCCACGCTCATCATTATGGGCGTAAAATCTTTATTTTTGTGTTGATCATTGTTATCTCCAGCTCACGAGCCATAATGAGCAAGCTCACAATTGTAACGAACGGAGACGAGCTGAGCTGAGCCTAGCTAAAGTTTTACGTTTTGTCAACGATCCAAGCCGAGCCGAGCAAGCGAGCTCATTACATAAACGAGCTAACCGAGCCGAGCCAGCTCGGCTCAATGTCCATCCTTGGGTGGAATGATAGCTTTCAGTGGGCTGGGCTTCGTGATTTTGAAAGGGACTTAAATATGTTGTCACCTGGAAATCAGACGATGTCTAACTCGGCGATGATTATGGATAGAGATGAAAGTGCGTTGGCCCTTGAGTTCACATAGAGTATAAATTTTACAGTTTTTCATGAGGTACTCGTAAAATTTATACTAGATGTAGGCTTATGGGTCAAGCCGCTTTCATCCTTAACAGTGAACAAGGATCTATGCATAGATTTCAGACAATCCATCCCATTCCGCTTCGGCCTTCCTAGCTGTCTCCAACAGCATCCCCACCCCCACACTTGGTAACCAATTCGCCTGGCTTTAGAGCTCCCTTTAGGCCTCCTTTGAATTGCAGGAATAAAAATAAATCTTGTGTTTTTTACTAAATATCTTTATAACTTTATTAAATTCCTGCCTTTCCAGGAATGTCTTAGCTATCGTCATGCTCCTTTGTACTCCTAAATCAGTGCTAGGGTAGACAAGGCTCGCTGGTAAGAGTTGGTGCACCACATCAAGAGCTCTATCAGATACACAAATCCTAGGCACAACAAATGTGCCGGTTGTGCGGCTAAATTAAATTATAGTGAATGGGCATGTGTACTAGCGCGCCAGGATCGGAACACAGTTATGTATAGCATATATTGACGCCGGCTGTGCTGCTAATTTTGTTGCTACTAGTTTGGTCGTACGTCTGGCCTTTGATAGCTTCACCCCCACAACCTTACGCTCAGAGTCCTTCCTATAATTGTGCACATATTAATGGCTGAAACGTGATGGACATGCAACGCGTAACCACTACGTAGATCATAGGCCCTGCGAATTTAGACGTTTAGTACTACTGTTTTACGATTTTTATCGATATTTAGAATCGATTAACTTATTTTTTCCATACTCATATACTTCCTCTGTACCAAAATATAAGCATTTTTAGGTTTAGTCAAAGTCAAATTTTTATCACTTTGATCACTAATAATCTATAATTAATGATGTTTAATCGTATAAAAATTATATTTTTTAGATTCATTATGAAATAAGCTTTTATAAAAAAATATATATTAAAAATATATAATTTTTTAGATATTATAAGTAAAAGTTAAAAGAATTTGACTTTATCTAAATCTAAAAATACTTATATTTTAGAACGAAGGAAGTAGTCAAAGTGGCTACATGTGCAAATTGGGCTTTAAAGTAAATTCTTCAGCCTCGCTAGTAGTTGCAAATTTAGATCACGGGTCCTCCCCTCCGGAACGTACCCTAGCAGGCTGAGGTCTAAAATTCCACATGCCTTTCCTCTCATACCTGTAACACAGACCAGTCTACCTTATTCTGTCCCAATTTATAAATTGTTTTAGATTCGAACATAAAAATTAAGGAGAGGAGAGTGAAAAATGTGAGATGTACTAAAAACGATGAGGAGGAAGATAGATATAAAGAAATATTGAAAAGAAAGAAAATATATTGAAAAACGAGGATGACTTATAATTTAAAAAAATTGGAGTCTTTCAGAGTGACTTATAATTTGGAATATAGAGAGTATATCGCAGTGGAAGAATCCTCTATTTCTGTGTGGCTTCTACGTGGGTCATGGGCCATGGACCACGCTTTGACGCATTATTATTTTGAATAGTTGTATAAAGACCAATGTTCCAATTGGAACGCAAAATTTTTCTCTATTCTTGCGTTTTTGTTCTGTGAAGTTGCACTGATTACCATGAAAATTATGTGAGATTTTTGTAATGAGGATCAGAATGAAAGAGACCAATATGTGAAAATCAATTCCTAAGCATGCACGTGAAACCAATAATTTGGAGCTCTACCGCCTTCTCATGATAATTATATTGAATCAAAGTCAACAAAAGGCAGCCCTTTGCAGGGCTCCATGTGACACCGGAGTTACAGCCATACCAACTGAATCTGGATCACTACGACTCGGCCTTCTGACATCCAAGAGAGTGCATAGTACTATATGAAAGCGAATGACTCGGGCTGGATCACTACGAGCCTAGGGTAGAAACTTTAGACACACGAGTGACACGAGCCACTCAATCTGGATCTTCCCTGTGGATCGCTCAATCCTGCTGTGGATGAAACTTCCTCTGATTATAGCGACAGTGTCCCAGTGATGTTTGGATCAGTAGAGGGCAGATCCTCCTACTGGTCCACACGTCAGTAACTTTCGTCTCTCTAATGATAGTCAAAGGAACTCGTTCCGTTGTGAATGCAAGAGGATTTGAAGCAATGTAAGAATAACATATTCATATCCTCTGTAGTAATTTAGAGTTACTAACATGTAAACGACCGAATCCATATGCCAGTGATCATCTCTAATATATACACATATAGTTACGATGTGCATCAAGAATAGCAGCTAAATTTGAAATGAAACTCTGTTGCTACTCTATACACAGAGCTTGCATAAAAGCACGAAGCAGGCCAGGGACAAAGGCGATGCTGATGCGTCGACAGGGAGTAGCAACTACAGCGAAATCATGGCAGCAGTATTCGCGCTTTTCATGGAGCGCGACGAACAGTGCGTACCAAACGTACTGCGTGGGGCATATCCTCGCTCTAGTCGAACTTCAAATCAACAAACTGATGATGTACTAATAAAAGCGCCTGCTCAGTTAATGTACTGGGCCACCATATTGATGCCAGTGCACAGCGATAGTCAAGGCCACTGTATACGTACGTAACAAAAAAACATTGTTCTGTGCAATACTCCTGCGTGTAGGTTGTTGTTTGGATGCCATATATAAGAATCTCTAAGATAACAGTCACTTTCAAGGCATTAAGCCTTACGAAATCGCAAGTTAAAGGCCGTTTGGATCCCTTTATTTTGTAAGAATTGAAATCTACATAATTAGCTAGGTCATTTAGCTTTAAATTTGATATTTCACAACTTTCTCAAGCTCACAAATAAGCATATCTCAAATTCATAGGTGAGAGATGAAAATAGATTCTATAGATATTATACTGCAATTTTATTGTTCAACTTACAACACATTTTTTAACTCACTTCTCTACAATAATAATGCAACATATAAGTATGTCTGTTATATGATTAATAATAAATATATAAATATATTTTATATACAACTATATTAACTTAATTAATCTATGTTTAAATTGTAATTTTTAAAATAAATTTAATTTCAAAGAACCAAACGGAGCCTTACTGTAATCGCACGGACAAGTTGGCTGCACCCAAGCGGCTAGTCACCTGTCACCTGTGTAAGTTTAACACGAAGTTTAATAGCCTTTATTAACTCCGCGTGATCGATTAGGTCGCTGACACTTCTGCGATCGAGCTCCTATAGTTTGGTCGTACGTCTCCACCGCTGCTGCCGGAAATAGCAACCTCACAATAAACAGTGAGCATGTGCGGCCGACGTCCCCGACGCCGATCCCTTTCGTCGTCGTCGTGGTCATCCGCCAATCGCTGCTGCTTATCGTGCCCACATCGCTTAATCGCTGCTGCTTGACCCTGGTGACGGTCGCCGGCCGCACGCAGGCCAGAAACGGAGGGCGTCCCCGTAGCCATTAATGGCAGCAGAGAGGCCGATGCAACGCGCAACCACCATGCGCGGGCGCCTCAGTATCAGTCCACTTTAGCATCTCTTTGATCTTTCTCTCCACGCCGCGGCCACGCTATAAAGCTCGTGCTCGTGCTCCTGGTGAGTCGTGCCACAGCAGCGCGCGGCGTGCAGATAGCAACAGAAGATACTACTACTAGTAGTAGGAGATTATAGTATAGGAGAATATGCAGCCAATAATGGAGCCCCTGCTCCGCGCTCTGCTACTGCTTCAGCTGGTGCTTTTGGTTCAAGTGCCGGCGGCCGTACGTGGAGCGGCGGGCTCGGTCGGGAAGACGAACATCACGGCCGTCTACATCTTCGGCGACTCCATCGTCGACCCCGGCAACAACAACCACCGCATCACCGAGGCCAAGGCGAACTTCCCGCCCTACGGCCAGGACTTCCCCGGCGGCGTACCCACGGGGAGGTTCTCCAATGGCTTGGTCCCCGGGGACCTCTTTGGTAAGCGAGGCTACACCCTGTTCTGCTCCTCCATGTTTATATATTAACAGTGTATATAGCATGCTGGTTCTCAGAAATCCTTGATATGCTTCAGAGTCAGTGTAGATGACGAGTAGTCCATACGTTTAGGCGGCGGTGTTTGGTTCGAGAGCTAGACTGAAACTTGTTACGACTAGTAGCTAGTTCAATTTTGAGAAGAGGCGCACTAACAACCAAATGACCCATGTGAAGAAAATCCTGGGTATCTGGTGCCTCCCAACAGTATGCAAAACACTCACAAAATAGTTGAACAATATAAATATTCTATGAGTCAATATCGTTCTCCTAATAGAACAAAAACCCCTGTTATTACGACTTCAACACTATGCAAAATGACTAAAAAAAGGGTACAAGGACTCTCTGAACAAAAATACCCGTGTTGTCATAGCAAAACGGCACCCAACAAATTAAAAAAATGCATCTAGACGTAGTATCTTGTTGTCTGAGTTTGTGTCCGTTAAACAAAGATATGGCCATCAAAACCTGGCCGTGCAGGGCGTGTCGAGCCTTGTCACCGACACCAATGAAGAAAACTGTTTAGAGAAGAAGATAGGAGTACGCATGATACGCGGTGACCACTGATGAATGAGTTTGGTAACGCGTAGCGATGCTTGTCCGTCGGGAAGAAACTGTAGTTACTGGAACTAAAAGCACAGCTAGCTCCCAGGCGCAACGCAATGAGGGTTGGTATCGTTGACAGTCCACTGCCCCGGTAATCAATTGATGCCCTGTTTATTTCCTCAATAGATTATGTAATCTGGATTATAATCTTTAGATCATATAATTTAGATTATAATCTATACTGGTCTGTTTGGCAATGCAGCTTATTTAATATAGATTATTTTTTGATGTTAGAAGACAACAATGTCGACCTTGATTGCTATATGCGATATTTCACTTGGTTATATCTTGATTATGCTTTAATAACTTCTAAAAAAATCAATAACAACTAATTAAGAAAATAAAGTGACAAATATCATTGTCCAAGTTGTCAGCAAAAATAGTTTAAGTATTTCATACATCATTTTGTTGGACAAATATGGTACAGAAATAAAACTACATCCTCCTAGCAAATAATGCATTTACAATATTATAATAATGAAAGAAGAGAAGGCGATTGATCTCAAATGAGCAGCATGGGAGAGGACGGGTCTGCAACATGAGTGAACTAGGAGTGGCAGTGTGGGTAATTTTTTCTAAATCGGTAGGGCAGTGAGTCTTTTAGATATTATAATCTATAATAAGCACCTAATGATTATCTTATAGATTATAATAATTTGACCTTCAGATTATAATAATTTGGTATTATAAGTTGTCTTGTTGGTTTACTCCTTTAGTTTATAATTTTTAGATTATATAATCAGATAGATTATAAGCCTAAACAAATAGGCCTTAGCCCACACGTTGGCGACAACTCGGCGGACCGCCTAGGAAGTAGGAATTTCATCCCACTGGATGAAGGCAGTTTTGCCGCTGAGTTATCGTAGTCATTTCATGTCCCACCATCGCACTGCGGTGGTCCAACGATACGTTACGTTATTGTCAAGTTCTTCGGTCTGCATTGAGTGCTATGCCAACGACCGCCTCGCTGAGTCACCATTGCTGATCACCTGCTTGGCGTAGGGGTCGTTTAGCACGGCTCTCGCGCGTGAGCCTGGTAAAACAGTTTTTGTGTAATTTATAGTTTATTTTTCTTCTCTGATTTATACTATAATGTAAAAATTTTATTATAAATCAGGATAAAAGTCACCTCAAAATTAAATATCCCCCAAACACGTCCGTAGTACTAATTCTAAGGCCAAGCTCAGGACAAAAGCTGACAACCCGTCTAGCGATAAATATTTGTAATGAATGTTTTACTTATTCAACATATATTACTTTTAGTTTCTTATCTTACTAAGAAAAAATTAGAGCCTCATCTAATTGATGTCGTAAGGATAACAAAATATTTAGACTTTATACCTCCTAATAAATAGTTGTGCAGCGCTTCCACACTGATTATTCTTGCTCTCTGTTTTCACTGTTATTTAAAAAAATATCTGTTTTACTAATGAGTAAATTACACCCGAGGTCCCTAAACTTTTAGGCCGTGGTCAGCTAGGTCCAAGAACTTTCAAAGTGATCATGTAGATCCATGATCTTGTAAAAACGGTCCGTCCTGATCCAAACCGCTGCGTCACAAGTAAAAATCCTACGTGGACTTGCCAGCGTGGAGGTCATCGCCACATGGTCCTTAGTTTTTTCACCCTTGCTTTATGTCCATCCTCGCCAAACCTGTCCTCACCTCGTTCTCCATCTCTCGCTTCTCCTCTCTGGCGACGACATTAGAGCTGGTGACCGTGCATCGCCATCGCCAGCTAGGACCAGGACATGTTCCAGGTGTTCGGCGCACAGGATATAAAACCCGAGCCGCGCCACGCCGCCGCTCTCACTTCGTCATTTTTCTTTCACCTCGTCGCCCGCCTCAACCTTCCGCCATCACCGTCGCAGCTTGAGCTCGCCGAGCCACCTCCAACCTTTTGTTCTCGCAAGAAGCAACGTCCCTTCTCCCTCAAGCCCTCTATAAGCTCGCCTCCACCAGTTCCCCACCTAGCCAGAGGCATTTTCGAATTTTTCCCTAAAAATCGGGCATTGTGGAATCGGCCGCTGCAGTTCTTCAAAATCCTCTGCACCCCATGAACCTCGTCGTGTTTCTATCTGGCTCCGACCTCCTCAGTCACCAGCGTGTCCTTGAGAGCTTTCAATTGAGTTCACGTGGCCGGATTTGCACGGATTTTGAAGCTTGAAACACCGGCCGCCTGACCCTCGCGTGCACCCCTCCGACGAGCTCCACTCATGCATTTTCGACGTCGATGACTATTGTGCCGGCCATCCTCCCGTCCCCGGGGAGCTGTAGGTGGAGCCCGTGCTCATTTTTGTCAACGGCACGGCCGTGCAACCTCGCTGAACTTGTTTACCGGCCTTGTTTCAGTGAGAGCCTCACCTCGCCGACTATCCTAGTAAGCTCGTGGGAGTCCTGAGGAGCATTTCGGTGTGGGCGCGGGAGTGGTTCGCCGCCGGCAGCCTGATTCCGGCGAAGTCACCGCCGTGCGACGGTGACCAGCGCCATTGCCGAACGGTTGGACCGGCTGGGATCCGGTGTGACCATGGTGTGGCCATTGCCAGACGGTACTCTGAGTCGTCCTCCACGCTGGCGAGTCCACGTAGGATTTTCACCTGTGATGCAGCGGTTTTGACTAAGACGGACTGTTTTTACAAGATGACCACCGCCTAAAAGTTTAGGGACCTCGGATGTAATTTACTCTTTACTAATTTTAGTTACAAATTATAATATATGTATAATTCTTTAAGAAATGTATATGATCATATATAAAGCTAGTAATAAATTTTAAACTACTGCATAAATGTTTTAAATAAGGCCCTTGAAAATTTAGGTTGCCTGCTTCCAAACATAAATAAATATAGAAGTACTTCCCTCCATCCCATTTTGTAAGTCGTCTTTTGTCTGGGCACGGAAATTAAAAAAAGTAAAAAATGCGAGATGTTTTGAAAACAAGGTGGAGAGAGATAGAGATAGAGTGGAGATGTATTTGGAAAGAGAGAGAAAAATGTATTGGGAAGTAATAATGACTTATAATTTGAGAAAAAATTGAGTTCAGAGTGGCTTACAGGAATTTGGAACGGAGGGAGTATGTGAACGATGCTGATTATTCAACCAAGACATGTGCACCATGAGATTTTGCATGTTAGACACACATACTAATTTCGTGACACAATTAGGCCCTGTTTGGTATGGATTTTCAAAGTGCTTCTACTCCGGATTCTACAAATGTCCATGAAACGGTTTCACAAGAAGTGCTTCTAGATTTCCTCTCCAATTAAGAAGCATTTCTCTAATTTGTATTAGGAGCCAAAAGCACTAAAAATGTGCTTCTCATGGATTTTCCTCTCATTTACACATTGGAACCACAATAGAAGTTGTTTCGCTAAACGGTTTGAAAAATACTTTTTGCAAAGAATCTATGTTTTGGAGAAGCTATTTTTTGAGAAGTTGTTTTTTCTAAAGAAGCTGTTTTCTAAAAATCTATACCAAATAAGTCCTTAATGATCTTCTAGCCTTATCTAATAAAGTTGTGGTTCGTCCATGAACAGCTTCTAAGCTGGGAGTCAAGAAGCTACTGCCTCCTTACCTTGGCGACAATCTTTCCCTGGATGACCTACTCACTGGCGTGGCCTTTGCTTCTGGAGGCAGTGGATACGATCCACTCACATCTCAACTCTCGGTACTCTGCTTGCAAAACATTGGACCAGTCTTGAAAATAATAATTTATAGCCTTTTAAATATCTCCATTAATTGACAACTGGAAAATGCAGACTGCCATATCGAGTGCCGGGCAACTTGAATTATTCCAAGACTACAAGGAGAAGCTAAAAGTTTTAGTTGGAGACGAGGAGATGACACGTGTTATCTCTCAAGGCATCTTCTTTACAGTGCTAGGGGCAAATGATATTGCAAATAATTATTTTGCACTTCCTTTGAGACGTAAACAATATGATGTTTCTTCTTACGTGGACTTTCTTGTTTCTTCGGCAATCAACTTCACCACGGTAAGTGTCAAGTACAATTTCAATTCAAATTTTCATGTTTTCAATCAAGAAAATTTTATATTCATTCCTTCCTTCACTATATGTACTATATTTCTCCCTAGCTTCTTGAAATCACCATATCTTTTGTAATGTCACCAAATATATGTTATTATTATCTCATTTATATTGTGAAGTTCAGCTTTATACATAAAACACATGAATGTTTCCAAACATCAAAATGTACTGAGGCCTTCATGCTCTACCTTCTTACACAGACTTTGAATGATATGGGAGCCAAAAAGATCGGATTTGTCGGTATCCCACCTATTGGATGTTGCCCTTCACAAAGAACTCTTGCAGGAGGGCCGTCTAATGAATGCGAGCCACAAAGGAACCAAGTAGCAGCATTATTTAATACAAGAATATCAAAGGAAATAGACCGACTAAACGCCGAACGCAATGCTTTTGGATCAAGATTTGCTTACATAGATATATACTACACTTTGCTTGATCTTATTCAGAATCCTGCTTTGTATGGTAAGCCCTGCCTTGTCATTCATTATAAGTCAATATTATCGATTAAATTTTAATTTAGACAATTGTTCGCACCTCAGGCATGGCCTAAATATTTCATAGATAGGTGGTAACTGGTGAACTAAGGTGGCATTTGGAAATTGGAAAACGTGGAGTGGGATTGGGATTGAGAAATGAATGGAGGGTTGAGATTTAATAAATTGGATGAATGAAGAGTTCAGATTTCCTACCCTATTTCCCAATCCTATTCCCTCCTTCCATTTTCAACTTCCCAAACACCACCTAATATTTCAATTCGCTTGGTCTCAACGACAAATCTTGCAAATAGTATGCATGCATGTTATTTATTGATAGTGTTGTTTGGTATTTCCTGGCTCAATAATGTTAATTCACATTACAGTATACTGAACAATGTGGCATGATTGTTATGTAGGTTTCAAGGAGGTGAGCACAGGTTGTTGTGGTAGCACTGTGTTAAGTGCTGCAATATTCATTGCATATCACAGTGCATGTCCAAATGCTATTGATTATATTTTCTGGGACGGCTTCCATCCTACAGAGAAGGCCTATAATATTGTGGTGGACAAGCTCATCCAGCAAAATATGCAGTACCTCATGTGAAGAAACTATCATTATATGCAAGTACAAAGGAAATGACCTCAGAGTCTAAGTTGGTTTAATACTCATTGTTACTATATAGTACATGTTAGGGGAAAATGACCTTTGAACATTTTAATGAAATATACCGGGTAGCTAAAATTAACTTGCGTGTAAGCACATTAAAAAGTGCGCTTATTATCGGCTGACATATGAATGAATGGTACTATTGGAGAGTAGCAATCATGGTGCCAGTTCACTACATGAAAAATCCCCTGTAGACACTATACCATGTCCAAGTTTTCTTGACTATGATCTGTGGGCAAAACTACATTATTGCCGACACATAAGGTGATGGGAAATGCATAAATAATCGCTATTGCGTTATCTGTCGGGAATACTTCTATTTGGCAACATATAAATTGTCGGCGTTGGTTGGTAGCGGATAATGTGTCGGCCTTTCTTTATCGGCGGATCAACTGTCGGCAATAGGACATCTTTATCGGCTGGAAAACTGTCGGCATAGAGCTGGTGCCTTACGCGGGGAGGGAAAAATTTTTGCAGGGGGATACTTAACACGTAAGACCAATCCTCCTACCTCACGCCTACTCACGCCCCCCATTCCCAATTCTGCCCGCCTCCTGCCCCAGCCCTGCTGGCCACCACCGCGCCGCCACTGCCCTGCCACCGACGAGCTCCCTGCCGGCCACCACCGCGCCGCCAGCGCCTTGCCACCGACGAGCTCCCTGCCAGTGCCGACCTAATCCAATCCGCCTCCAGCTTCTCCCACAGCGAGCCCCCACCAAGCAGACTCGCTCTTGCCGGCCACCGTGCACGCCGGCGCCCGCCACCCACCGAATCCTGAACCTCTCCGCTCTACCACCGACCCTAGCCCCCAGCTTGCCCCCACCCACCACGCAGCCCCAACGCGCCCCACCCTCCGCGCCGCCAGCCCTAGCCCCCACCCT
>BCLG01000031.1:125288-154251 GCA_001602295.1 Zoysia matrella | reverse complement strand
ACCTCTGCTTGCCACCCCCAGCGAGACCCCACCCAGCACCCCCCCTTGTCTGCAGCACGCTCCCAGCGATCCCCTTGTCATCCTGCAAGAAGAGACAACATTCCACACCTCGCCCCTGAAGCTGTAGATCTGATGCATTTGGTAATTTTTTTCTTTATTTGATCTTATTTGATTTGTTACATGAGTGTGCATTTGGTTATTGTACAGAGAATCGATGTGAAAGATGCAAAATTTGGACCTCTGAAGCATTGGTATTCACAAATGCTGCAAGTAAGATTTTTGTTGTCCTCCTTTGTAATTTTGTCATTGCAGAGTATGTGAAATTCTTTACGATTGAACAAATACTGTACCAATTTATTTCAGGCTGGACCAATTTTTTCCATTTGTGCTTATGTGTGGACTGTATTATTAGTACTGACCATCAACCACTTAAACAACAACTGGTATGTTTTCTATTGATTGTACCAACTCTTAATAATTTGCTTTGTAGCTAGTGAAATTTTTATTATACGTGTTAAGCATGTTTTAATGATTATCAGCAAAGTTGATTGTCTGAGTGTGTGTGTGTTTTTCTGATCCTATGTGTGTCACTAATATGTAGGCGCATCAATATTTTACATAGTCACCTTTGGTATTAATTTTGGAAAAAAAGTGCACAATGGATAAAAGATGGATGAATCTGCCTAGGTACATTATAATTTTTCACTAAATATTAGATGCATCATCTTCTTGTCATTTGGTCTGATGTCATGCACTTAATAATATATACGCAAAGTGATGAGTATAGGAGTGGCTATATTTTTAGAGTCTGCTTTTAATAGTTCAGCTCAAGAAAACAAGATATTGTGTCCCTGCAAGATATGCCAAAATTCATGTTGGAGAGTTCGTGATGTTGTGCGTGAGCATTTGATTTGTGATGGGTTTACAAAAGGGTATGACTTGGGTCAATCACAGGGAACCAAGTTCTAGCTTTTTTTCAAGTACCGTGCAGTCTGCTAGGGTACAAGGTGAGAACTCAAATGAAGAGGATGATATTTCTAATTTACTTCAAGACTTAGCAGGAGGTATAGATGACATGGGGGGGGGGGGGGGGGTTTAGAAGTAAATGAGGGACAATTGAATGATGATATGGAATCTTTTTACAAGTTGGTGGATGATGCTGGTAAAGAACTATACCCAGGCTGTAAGAATTTTTCAATGCTGCATTTCATGGTTAGATTGCTCCATATTAAATTTCTTGGAGGATGGAGTAATAAAAGTTTGGACATGCTACTAGATCTACTTAAAGATGTTTTGCCTGAAAGTTCACTACTTCCCAAAAACTTCAATGTAGCGAAAAGCACATTAAAATGTCTTGGTCTTGGTTACACCAAAATTCATACATGCGAAAATGATTGCTGTCTGTTTTGGGAAAAGAATGAACATTTAACTGTCTGTCCAATGTGCAACACATCAAGATGAAAATCTAAAACAACAAGTCGTAATGGGAAAAAATGCATAGGGTTCCTAGGAAAGTGCTTCACTATTTTCCAATAAAGAAAATGCTACAAAGATATTTTATGTCCTCCAAAACAGCAGCTGACGCAAGGTGACACGATGAAGGACGCACACAGGATGGTTTGCTTAGACATCCAGCTGATGCTCCTTTTTGGAAGGATTTTGATTCTAGACATTCGGAGTTCTTCTCGGATAGTCGTAATCTCAGGCTTGCTGTTGCTAGTGATGGGTTTAATCCTTTTAGAACAATGACCTCAAATTATAGCATTTGACCTATCATTTTGATTCCATACAATCTTCCACCGTGGAAGTGCATGAAGCAAACAAATTTCATCTTATCTTTGATAATTCCTGGTCGTAAGGCACCTGGGTCTTATATGGATGTGTACCTTCAACCACTGATAAGTGATATGATAGATATGTTTGTTGATGGCATCAGAACATATCATGCTTCCAAGGATGAATGTTTTCAATTACGTGCTGCCATATTATGCACAATCACTGATCTTCCAGAGCTGGGCCATTTGTTTGCAGTTAGCACATCTGGTGCAGTTGCTTGTCCTGAATGCCACTCAGATATATGTTTTGTTCAGTTGAAAAAGGGCGGAAAGCATGTGTATATGTGCTATCGTAGATTCTTAGATGCTGACCACATTTTTAGGTTTAATACAAACTCATTTGATGGTTCTGTGGAGCATCGGCCAGCACCTACACCGCTTAGAGGAGAAGAGATTTTGAAGCTGACAGAAAATATAAAATATAACTTTGGGAAGGATCCATCTTAAAAAACCTATTAAGCAACCACGCAATAATGGCAAGGCACTCGGAACTGGTTGGAAAAGACAATCTATTTGGTTTAAGTTGCCATATTAGAAAGACTTGCTGCTACAACATAATTTCGATGTTATGCACATTGAAAAGAATGTTTGTGACTTCATTATTAACACCCTTTTAGATGTTGACAGAAAATCTAAAGATAATTTAAATGCTCGCTTGGACATGCAAAACCTTGATATTAGAGATAAACTTTATCCCATTGAAGTAGATGATAGATTTTATCTACCTGCTACCCTATATTCAATGAGTCCTGATGAGAAGAAGTTGTTTTGTTGAATATTGAAAGGAGTGAAGTTTCTTAGTGGCTATGCATCTGATTTAAGCCATCATGTGGTTCTTGAAGAGAAAAAAATAATTGGATAAAAGAGCAATGATAACCATATTATGCTACAAGATTTACTTCCACTTGCTGTTCGAAACATATTGCCAACACAAATAACTGATGCAATAATTCGTTTGAGCAATTTCTTCAAGCAGATTTATTCAACTACATTTCGTGTCAGTGAAATGGAAAAACTAGAGGTTGAAATAGCTGAAACTTTATGTATTCTTGAGACTATATTTCCTCGAGCATTTTTTGATATGATGGTTCACCTAATGGTTCATCTTCCAACTCAAGCAAGAATTGCTGGTCCTGTACAATACCGTAGCATGAGGGCTATAGAGAGGTAGGTAACAAGACTATTTTCATAAGAATTACAACTTATATGTAATATAGTATATAAATACTAAAGTATTTATGTGTCATAGGTTTTTGATAAGGTGCAAAGGCTATGTTCACACAAGATGTCATCCTGAGGGATCAATTTGTGAGGGCTACAAATTTGATGAGAGTCTTACCTTCACTTCACAATTTTTACATGGTTGTGAGACAAGGTTTACTAGGCAAGCAAGAAATGGTGAACCATTTGACAATGAGTTATCCAATACCACTCCATTCTTCCGAAGCAATGGGCGTGCTTTGAGTGGCTGTTGCACCATATCTTTAGACTACAAAATTTGGCTTCAAGCACATAGATATGTCTTATTCAATTATGATAAAATTGAACCATACTTAAAGTAAGCCAGCCACACTATTTTACTTATTGCATTTCACTTTTTATTTTTTCAATTAATGGATTGAACACTACAAAAATTTCTAGCAAGCATATTGAGTACTTGTCCTTAACTGGACATCGAAATCAATGAGAAATAAATCGTATTCATCATGAAATGTTTCATGAATGGTTTATAAAGCATGTAAGGAAGAACCTAACTACCTCATTCACTGAAGCTAATATTTTGCAAGTGCACATGTTTAAAGTCTTATTCTATACTTACAGGTGGAAGTGTTGGTGGAAAAAGGTGATGAAGTGTCAGAAGAAATACAAATTTTAGCCAATGAGCCTTTCATGATTGCCACATCATATAGTAGCTATACCATAAATGGATTCAATTTCCATACACACTCTTATGATGAAGGCAGGCCAATACAAACTAGTGGAGTGGCTCTAGTTGCCTAGACCTCATGCTTTGAGAATGGAAACATGAACCCAGTAGTGCGAAGCAAATCATATTATGGCATCATTAAAGAAATCATTGAACTAAAATTATCGTAACAAAGGAAATATAGTTCTCTTTAAATGTGATTGGTTTGATAACCGAGGGCAAGGAAGATGGGTTAGAACTGATCAATTTGGTATCACGTCTGTTAATGTCAAGCATTTCTTCAATACTGGAGAAAGATTATTAGATGAACTTTTATTTTGGCATCACAAGCTCAACAAGTTTACTATGTTGATGATCTTGTTCATAAAGATTGGCTTGCTGTTGTGCATTCCAAACCATGTCACCTTTACGATATGGCTACAATAGATGATGAAAACAAACAGCATGAAAAAGTGAGATTCATCACTGGAGGCCTCATCTATATACAAATATTGATGTCAATACATTTTTTAGTGGTGTATATGCTAGGACGGATATAGATGGAATCTTTGTTAATGAAGAAAAGAGGAAGTAAGTCTTACAATTCTGAACTACTTCTACTGTTTTTCTTTTGTTTCTTATATCAGTTCTCACAAGCATTATTTACCAGCATGTTGAATAATTTGTGTTTAACTATTTTCAGGAGGAAGGACGGTACAGGTGGGAGAAAAAAGAAAAACCACAGAGCTAAATGAGTATGAAAAAATGAGGGATGCTAACATCGCAAGCAATGAGAAGAGGATGCTTGCATTAAATATAAAATCTATTGCTAAAGAAGTTAACACATCAGCCTCACAACTACAAAAGGGAAAAAGAAAGGTTCGATCTTAGTAGAATCAATAATTAATCTTAGTAGTTCTTTTGATAATGAATCTTTTGCTCTTTTGTAGGCTTCTATTGTGCAAAATGAAACTATGGTTGATTGCAACTTAAGATCAAAGTCTCGAGGAGTTGTTCCACCTGTTGACTTGGAACCTACACCTACAAGATCAAAATGATGAGCACTTAAGTGATTATGAAAACATGTTCCCCACTAGGCGTGTGGTCCAGCCACAACAGCAACAACAAGAGGTAATTGAGTACATGGAGCAATACATAGTACAATATGTTATTTCTTTTCTCAGCAATTTCTATGCTTTAGGGTGGAAAAGTTTTTATACTATATAGTGTTGTGAGACCATATGGAGTCCCAGTGGCTAAGGCAACTATCCAAACAACAAACCCGAATGATGCTGTTGCCGTGCTCGTCTTGGTTGTCAATCATATATTAGTAAGAGATGCTCTATTACCTCGACCATATGGAATGGTGAAATCTCTTGCTAATGCTAGCGGGAGATGTATTGCATGGCCACGTGATAGAGTAACTGTTTATGTTTTTTTTTTTTGCTCAGTTGATGCTCCAACAGCTAGTATGAATCTGATGTTCCGTTGAGGCTCCAGCAGATAGTAAGTTTTTATGTTTTTTTGCAGGTCATGGATGGTAAGAAGTCATCGAGGCAGTGATTACTTTCAAGCTTTGAATGTAGGCAATCCTAAAATTAAGGTACTGACTTTGTAATGCATATATTTACTTTTGGATCCCAAAATGACACCTGCCTGTATGCATAGTCTATGCAGTTTATAGATTTTTTTTTAATGGTATGGTCACGTATGAATTTGCTTGCTGATTTGCTTTAACAGATAATACCATACTTTATCTACATATTGGTCATGGTAGAAGTCAAGGGTATTTTTATCATTTTTGGAAATTCTTTCTCCAAAATCCACTTTCTGGTTGACATAATGCTTAATGGTAGTTTCATTTTGACAAATCAAATGGTTTTGCTATGGTAATGTGATGCACATGTTTTTTTATTGCAATGATACACTGCAACTCTAGAGCTTTTGCAATGGTATTGACTAAAATTACTCATTTATATTCTGTCCATAGTACAATAGAACAAGTAGGGAAAAGAAAAGAGTATAAACTGTTTACAAGTATTAATTAAAATGGAAAACAGTCACAACATGAGCTGAATGTCTCAAGCATTTTATTTGTTCCATATTAGGTGCTCATTACTTCACCTTGTGCTGATTATTTATTTGTTCCATATTAGGTGCTCATGGCAGGAGCCAAATGTATCAAGCATTTTGGATTTGCAACTTTTTGTGTGACCATGCAGGAGCCAAGAAGTGTTGCAGTCTTGGAGGACTGACCTTTTGTGGAAATGAAAGTTGTGGATGACTGGCATTTTGTGTTAAATAGAGTTGCAGAGGACTGACCTTTTGTGTCACAGCTTGTGTGCGGACTCTGAAATGTTTCAGAAGTTGTGAT
Source organism: Zoysia matrella (assembly GCA_001602295.1). Lineage (NCBI taxonomy): Eukaryota > Viridiplantae > Streptophyta > Magnoliopsida > Poales > Poaceae > Zoysia > Zoysia matrella. Next base: position 148,136 of record BCLG01000031.1, on the reverse strand, counting down.
TCCGCAGGTCAAGCTAAATTAGGTGTAGACATAGGTTTAGGGGCCTGATATTGTCTTGACTACTGATTTCCGATATCGCTATATGTTTGGTAAACTTGTGATCTAGTGGATGTGCTGCATAACTTACAGTTGTAGTGGCTGCCTGATAACTTCTCTATTTCTCTAAACTTGTGATATGGTGGCTGTCTGAAATGTTTGAATTTGGGATATTTTATGAACTTATGATCTATAATTGTTATCTTCTAGTGGTTGCCTGAATTTTGATGTATGATGTTATAATGTACAGATCCTTTTTGCCGATTGTATGATGCTGAAATGTGGATGATGTCTGTAATGTGGATTACATTGAATACATTTAAAATGTACATATTCTTTTGCCGACAGTTTACATGTAAGGCAAAGTTGGCTGCATTATCATGCTGGAACCAACATTTTCCAGCACCTTTACTGTCAGCAATTGTTACCTGTCGGCAAAAATTATAACTGTCGGTAAAAAAAAATTGTGTCAATAAAGGGCGACCAAACAGCGACATGTAATGTGTCAGAAAATATAAAATCTATCGGCAAAAGTTTTGCCAATTGCTTCTACGACGACTGTTTACAAAGTGTCACGATAACTTTTGCCAACAAGTAACTGTCGATAAAGATGGCTTTTTCCGACTGTAGAAAGTGTCAAGGAAAGGGTGGACATGGTATAGTGAGACACGCTTTATTTAGAGCATAGATACGATTTATTTCATCTTTATGACATTGTAAATACGCTTTAGTAAAACATGTCTAGAGCGTCTCCTCATGTACCGTGTCAAGGTTCGTAGATACGGTTGAGTAAAGCGTGTCTAAAAATTGTAACACGCTTACTAGAGACGCTAAAGTCGTATCTACGGGGGCGACATGCTTTCCTAGATGCGTTGTATGCGTGTCAAAACTGCCTATATGCTTGCTCACCTAGAAGCCGTGTACGTTCTTGTACACAGAAGTATTTAGTATATAGTAGTATAACATAAATTATATTATATGCTCAACAACGAAGATGTGAATGCAAAATTCTTTGTTACTACATAGTTCATAATAAAAGGTCAATTTATCATTTCACTCTAACAATGAAATAAAAAAAAATGTGTCATACACTGAATTTATACTTTGAACAAATCTAGCTTTGCTCACATCTATAGCTACAGTACGGTATCCAAAAGCTTCTCTCAAAAAGGTGGATTATCCCGGTCATCACTTTTCATTGCCACCGTCATCCTGTAAAGTACTTACAAAAATGTTTGCAGTAATAAATGAGTACATACAAAAATGTGAATTTAAATGGCATCCATACTCGAGGTTCAATGTGTGTAAAATTTTGCGTCTTTAATGTAACTGGCAAAAGTCAAACCGAAAGGGATGTAACCATGCAGCTATCTCTGCAACTCTTAAGAGCAGATTACAAAATTAAAAATTTCACCAGCTCCTGCCAAGGATAGTAATGCAATTAACATCAGTTCTATTGAGGTTAAAGTTAGAATAAATAAGCACACTAAGTTATTGACATAGGAACATCTACAGGAGCCAAAAGAATTTATCCATTTAAACTAGAAAAGAACAGTGTGGGGGCTATTTAAATAATTAGATAAGAAAATGCAAACAAGATGTTGTACTAAAACTGAAAAAATGGCACTGTAATAAAAAAACTATTTTATTATAGGAAAAAATTGATCAGCTAGTGCTAAGCTCATGAATGTATCCAGGCCGCACTGGAGAAGCAAAATGATAGACTCACTTGTTGTTGTGTCACTTTAAGTAGTAAAATATGCACTCGCATATAGATTGACCTAAAGCAAGATTCAGACAAGACACTTACGTTTCACAAGAACATGCAGGCAAGCAATGAATCAGCTCATATACTCATTAAGAATTAGTATACGCAAGAACTGGCTAACAAAATTGAAGTGTGAAATTAAATAAACCAGCAAGGACTCTAAGTTGCTGCTAAAAACAGTACTAACAGGCTGAAAATTCAGAAGAGGTCTCACTGAAAAATCCACATGCCACTGTTGATGTGCATTGGTAGAGCAGCTGCTTGTTGCCTGGAGAAAGAAGAAATGCTATATGCTGCAATGGTTCTCATGGCTCAATAGAGACCCTCAGAGCAGAGTTATGCCCAAAAAATTTCTTCCTGCGATTTTATGAAGTCCGGCTGGTCAGTCAACTAGTGCAGTCACATACTGACATAACAGAGCTCTACACTAACGAAAATGAACAGGTCATTGTGGAAACCAACTCGAAAAGCATGCAAAAAAGGACCAGAAATCACAAAAAATGATCTGCAACTTCATCTCGCATGGGTGAATAGGTCTAAACGAAAGCACTAAAAATGATTGAATTGTAAGCACCAATTTAGGAATTTCGTAGACCCTAGAAAATGGGGAAATTTCAGGAAAACCAAAATTACAAGATGCTCGTGAGGGGATTAGATCAATCGGTGACAAGGATATCTTCTCACATCTCTTAGCTCCTAAATCCCCCAAGCATCTCACCCAAAATTGCAGCCAAATTGAAAACGTAAATCACAGGAAAAGCTTCTGGGAGAAGGCAATAACCCTATCTGGGGCAGGGGCGGCAGTTGCAGAGGACGCTGACGATTGTGGTTGCTCCAGCCCGAGAAGTACGGGCCCTTCTCCGGCGCCGCTTTCCTTCAGCGCCATTGTGAGCAGCATCCACCGGCACAAGGGATATGGGGGCAAACCCCGATTTGGGGGTCAGCGGCTATCATACTGATGGGGATCTGCCTCTGAGAGGGGCTAGCTATGGAGCTAGGGGAGGAGGTCGGACGGAGGAGATGGTGGTAGTGACGAAGCTGCTGGGAATGGGTAGGCCTGAAAACTGGACGAGAAAATTCTGTTTCTCTTTTTTCTTGCGCGGACAAAAACGGTTGAAATAAAAACGAAAACGATCAAAAACGGAATAAATAAAAACAGAAAAAACGATTCGAAAATTTTCTGTCCGTTTACCGAGATCCCGTATTAGGCCGAGAAAATCCCGAACAAATCCCGTTTTTACAATTCGAGATACAGCCCACCAACTTAGCTGAAAGCCTAATATACTGCCCAACTCGACCCAGCAGTGTCTCTCCCGAGGCGACCCAGGCCCTTGTTATATTATATTTCCTTGGAGTGCAGTACGCCTCAACGAGTGATCTCAATACACGAAAGCTGAGACATAACTCTGAGATTTCCTTGCGCCATGTCGCTAGCATTTTCGCCGTTGAATCCTACCGTGTGATCCAACGGTCCCTGTGGCCTGAAAAACGTCGGTCACTCAGGAGGTTTCTAGACTCTTCATCTACCGTAATAAAACCAATCGCTTTCACTGAAGCACTTTTTGCAGTCACTCGCTTTCACTCCGAGCACCTCTCACAGTCACTTTCGAAACAACTTCTCCACACTTCCGGTCACTTTCGAAGGAGTCCGACGGCCTGCCGCCGCAAGCAGTCCACATCTAAGCCCGTTCCAGCTATCAACTTGACCCAAGCCGTAGGTAACTACCGGCATTGTCAGATAGGAGAGCGTTGAAACACATGCGTCGAGATGGATTCCAACTGGCGCAAGCCACCTCAGCGCCGCAGGGCCACAGACCACCACCGGGCCGCCTCCGCGTCACACCGTCGCGCGCCGTCCCTCACAAATGTGCGCACGACGAGGTAGAAGGCGGAGCCCGCCCCCCCCCCCCCCTCGGCCGCAGGACACCACCGGCCGCCTCCACGCCGCACAGCAGGGTCACCTTCGCGCCGTGAGCCACCGTCGGGCGGGCTGCCTGCGTGCCGCACAGCTGGGCCACCTCCGTGCAACACGGCAGAGAAAATGGCCTGAGCTCCACGTGATAGATACCATGGATTGGAGTCCTCTAGCTCGCTTGCCACACCTCTGCCTTTTTATTTGTATGTATTGTGCTAACCTCACACGAGCCACCTTTGTACAAAGCTCTAAGCCTCCACCAAGGCAATGACATGCATACAACTTGTTTGTGAAAATAGCTCAAAGAATACTCCTGTTCAACATACTAACTGATTAGCGCTTTTTTACTCCTATACCACTAGCAAAGTTAATGCACATGAGGCATTTATGCCATTAAATCTGGCAGACAACTATCCAGCAGACAACTGCTAGTTCCGACTTAGCCAGCAACAAACAAAGTTTTTTCACAATATCAAGCGTATGCTAACCGATGGTCTTCTATGTGTTCTTTATTTTCATCCAATTCGAAAGTACTATTTTATCTACCAGCAGTTGCATGGTGATAATAGATTGTAAGTGGAGAATCCAAAGGTCACTAAACTCAAGTCATTTGACCTCGATCAAATGGTTTGTTTCAGATATCCTTTTTTTTTAATTTATATTACAAAGACAGCTTGTGCCTTTTTTTAGATTTCTAGATGAAATGTATAAGCATCTCCATTTTCTAGGATTCCTATTATAAAAATTAATAGCCAAAATTCTTTTTACTGATATATAACCAATTTAAGCGTCCTTCAACCATATATAACGTTTTTTTAATTAATAGGAAAATAATGATGAAGATGAAAGCCGCAATGAACAAAAAAAAAAGGTGAAAAAGCAACGCTCAGGATATTTTTCAGTTTGATCTATATGTTCTGTTACTTTTATTATTGGATATAAGACTATAAATATATTAAACTCTTAAAGTAATGTATAATTGAATCAAATATGTGGTAGTGGATAAAAAGCATGGCGCGGTAAAGCCGCGCCTCTGTTTCTAGTGTGGTACTAATCATCACGGCTGCACCTGCGCGCTGCGCCAACCGAGTTGGGCCAGCCTGTTGCACCTGCGCACGCTTTCTCTGCAGAGGATGGCCCATTCGTTCATTTGCGGCAAGTCCAGGCACAACAGTTTTGGTTTTCTTTTATCATGTACACTAAAACTTGTTCAATTTTTTTAAAGATTGCTAATAATTACTTGTAGTTCATGTTACCGACCGATTCTGGTACATTTCATCCCGATTAGTTCGTTTTCGAAGCTCCGAATTTATCTCGTTCATTTCCGTTTCTGACTTTCCCGTTTTAGTTTCCGTTCGGTATTGAAAACAGAAAACAGTTGAGGGAGTTTTCCGTCCGTTCGCGTCCGTTTTCACGAATGGGGCAGGGAACTGGGTCAGGATGTGGACATGGATGACATCAGGGGGGGGGGGGTACAGTGGAGGGTGGAGAATTATTTCAAAAGCGTGGCTAGTGGAGGATAAGTCAGGAAACTAAAAAACTATCAGATGTAGATACACTTTCAGATAGCGTGTTTAGAACTATGTCTACAATGGCAGCATTTAAATTATAGATACTGTTGATGCCTTAATTTTCGCCTCTCGAACAGGCATGGACCGAAACTAAGACTTACCGAAGAGCTTTGTGGGCCTAGCCCACATACAAGCATGCACCGGCGGAACGGCTACCTATGACTCACAAAGTCACCACGCGCACGGTGATTACCAGGAAGTTAATGCCAATTAAAAGGTCATTACGCCTAATAGCCACGCTCCTTGTAATTAAAAATAGACATTATCAGCATTATGACATGATAATTGTCATTACCACGGGAGGCACGTCTCTCCTATAAATATGTAACCTACCGAACAGGGTAAGACATTTTATTACAGAGCAAGAGTACACACACTGGACGTAGGGTTGTTATCCTCTGGGAGGCCCAAACTAGTTTAAATTCTCCGTGTCAGTGCTCTTTGTGATTAGCTTCACAATACTCGCCCACTCGACCCTATTTTACAATATCTGTCGGTTTCTCGAACTCGTATTTCGGACGTCGACAGAGGCGCGCCAGGAAGGGGAGTGTGAGGTGAAGTTAGTCCAACCCTCATCGATGGCTTCCACAAGCAATCTCGTGTTCCTGGCTGGCACCACGTTTCGTTTCGGAACATTGGTTTTTGTCGCCGATGAAGAAGGCTCTTTGGCCCATCAGCCGGAGTTCCTAAAGGCTTTCTCTCAAATCTCGTTCGAGATGCCCACTACGATTGAGATTTCGAGTGTTTCACTTGGGTTCCGATCACGTGATGATCCTTCAAAGGATCATCTGGAGCAGCTACCAGCCTAGTCCAAGGTGATTCTTAACCTTGTTAATGGCAAGTTCTCTGGGCTGGGGGTGGAATGTTACAACTCCAACAGCGATAGCGACAACGACAGCACGGATGATGACTTCGGCTCCGATGAGAATTATCCCTTAAAAATGGGGCATCCTGCTCCGATGAGAATTATCCCTTAAAAATAGGGTATCTGGAGTGGAATCGCAACATCGAGTTGCGACAAATCAATTTGACTGCAAGGAATGACCCGGCGCCTTCTACTGGATCATCAAATAATCTTTCTACCATTGGTTCTAGTGTTCATAGAACCAACTTGCCGGGTCCCCCGTTAAGAAATTTTCAAACTAACTTTGAAGCTACTCATCTCCAAACAATCTTGAAATGCATGCAGCATTTAGCAGCTAATGGTTCGCCTTTTGCACCATTAGTCCAGCAAGGATTGGAGATTGCTGGTCAAATAGGCCATACTACACCATCAGGCCAAAATCAGCCGAAGGCTTCACATCGTGGCAATTCTCATGAAGGGTCATCCTCCCGAAGTGCACCCTCTGTTTCGGCTACATCTCCCCGGCAGGGACATCGTCTCTCTGTCAAAGATTTACAGCATAGCCTCGATAGGCAACGAGCCATTCTGGTGAACATCCGTGCAGGCATGATGCGCGCAACGATATCGATGCCAATATGCGTCACAGAGAAGCAGCTGAGGTTGCTCCTCAACGGGCTCGATCGAGCCGAAGTTCATTCAAGGCTCTTGCCTCGAGTCTACGTCAAGTCCGATGACCTAAGAAATTCAAACTAGGACTGATCGAGAAATATGATAGGTCATCAAACCCAGAGGAGTTTCTCCAAGTCTACTCCACGGTTATATAAGCCGCTGGGGAGATGATAGAGTAAAAGCTAATTATTTGCCTACTGCTCTGTCAGGGCCAGCCCAATCATGGCTGGTTAATCTTTCCAACTCCACATTTTAGACTTGGGATTAGCTTTACGCAACCTTCATCAGGAATTTCTAGTGGACCTGTGAAAGGCCCTTGACAGCAGAAACCCTTCGGACCATCAAGCAAAAGCCCGATGAGAATCTTCGAGATTATGTGAAAAGGTTCAGTGAGACGAGCAATTCTATTCCTCACATTAAAGCCCTGGAGGTCATCATTGCCTTTAGATAAGGTGTATCTAATGTTTATACCGCAGAACGGCTAGCTATTGAGAAACCACAAACTGTGGGCCACCGCTTATAAATCGCCGAAACCTACATCAAGGCATCAGAAGTACGAGCCCGGATTACGGAAGAAGCCAAGACTAAGAGTTCACGCAAAAAACTTAATGATCGGGAGCTTAATGTTGCTAAAAAAGAAGGTGATGAACACCCTGAAAAGAAGCGACCCTTCGACAAACCCGAAGATGCACAGAAGTGGTGCCAGGTTCATCGGTCTAGGTACCATAACTTCACTGACTGCACTTGTTACATTGAGCAAAAGAAAAGGTATGTTTCGGAACCTCCGGCAGCACCTCAACCCAAGGCTCCGGCCAGAGGATGTCGGAGGGTTGAGAAGGAAGATAAAGAAGAATTCCTCAAAGTTAACATGATCTTCAGTAGAAGTACTGCGGTTCCATCTAAAAACCAGTACAAGAAGTACGAGCAAGAGGTGCTCAATGCCATTCTCGTTAGCAAGAAGATGCGGTGGCATGAAGTCCCAATCACATTCGGCTCTGAAGATCACCCAAAGACGGAGTTATCAACCAGGAACCTGTCGTTCGTCGTCAAGATACCCATCCACCGCAGCAATGTTGCCAAAACTCTCATTGATACAGGTGCGGCCTTAAACCTCCTTATGAAGCGTACTTATGAGGAAATGGGTTTGCCTCTGGCCGCACTGCAGCCCGTGAATGAAAGATTTCACGATGTTATTCCAGGGGTTTCATCAAAACCCTTGGGGAAGATTAATTTGACCGTTGCCTGCGGTCACGGAGATAACATGCGCCGAGAGGTCCTCACTTTTGAGGTGACGAATTTTGATTTAGCATATAACTGCATCCTCAGGAGACCATTTCTCCTGAAGTTTATGGCCGCCGTTCATTCGGCCTATGCCACGATGAAGATGCCAGAACCCCTGGAGATCATTATGGTTGTCTCAGATCTTAAGGAGGCGGTCAAGTATGACATCAACTCTTTGACTCATGCGGTTCATTACAAGCAAGGAACCTTGGAAGCCAGTACTTCCAAGCAAGCCTGAACAGATGGTGGTGCGGTGCTTTCTGTACCAATACCCACAGTCCAAGTTCCCAAAGTGCCAGTACCCGAAGTCTCGACCGCTTAAGAAAAAATAGTGTTGCCACCAGCACCGAACAAGAATATTCCGTTGGATCATAATGAACCATGGAAACAAGTTATCATCAGGGGTTCTCTATCTCCTAAATAGGAACTCACGCTCATCACTTTCCTTCAGGCAAATGCTGATGTGTTTGCATGGACATCTTCGAACATGCCTGGGATCCCCAAGCAGGTGATTGAGCACAAGTTGGTGATTGAGCCGGCTCTCAAGCCGATCAAGCAAAAAGAACAAAGGTACACTCCAGACAGGCGCGACGCCATTCGTGAGGAAATCACTAGGCTCTTACAAGCCAGGTTCATTAAAACGGTCGATTATTCTACTTGGCTAGTAAATCCTGTATTAGTGAAAAAGCTCGATGGTTCGTGGCGGATGTGTATTGGCTATACGTCATTGAATAAAGCTTGTTCTAAAGATGAGTATCCTCTGTCTCGAATTAATCAAATCGTGGATTCAACGTCCACCAACAAGTTATTGATTTTTCTAGATGCTTACTCCGGTTATTATCAAATCAACATGAGAGTTGAAGATGAGGAAAATATGGTGCTTATTATTCCTTTCAGAGTTTATTGTTATGTAAAGATGCCGTTCGGCCTAAAAAACACCGGAGCTACCTATCAAAAATGTGTTCATATTGTTTTTGAACATGAAATTGGGAGAAATGTTGAAGCATATGTTGATGACATCGTCGTGAAGTCCAAACAGCGGGGGGATCTGCTTAAGGACCTCACCGAAACCTTCGATAATCTTCGAAAGTTTCGAATGAAGATAAACCCGTAGAAGTGTATCTTCGGGGTATCTTCTGGCAAGCTGCTGGGATACATGGTCTCTAAGAGAGGGATCGATGCAAACCTGAAGAAGGTAGAAGCTATTGAACAGCTGCAACTATCCCGAACTCGGAAGGAAATTCAGAAGCTAGCTAGAATGATGGCTGCCCTCAGTAGATTCATATCTCGATCGTGAGAAAGAGGTATGCCATTTTACAAACTTTTACTCAAACAAGATGATTCTAATGGGATAGCCAAGCAGAAGCAGCTTTTCAAGAGCTGAAGCAATATCTCAGGAACACGCTTACCCTGGTACCACCAAAGCCCGAAGAAGAATTGTTGCTTTATGTGGCAGCTTCGAATTCGATGGTTAGTATTGTTCTGACAGTAGATCGAGTCAATGATCAACGAAGTTCAGTTCAGTCACCGGTATATTTCGTTAGTGAAATCTTGAAGGATGCTTAAACAAGGTACCCACAGGCTTAGAAGTTGTTATATGCCGTGTTGACGACATCCCGAAAGCTGAAGCATTATTTCTTGGCACATCCGATCGAGGTACTCTCGATCACCCACTCTCTCGCATTTTGTACGGTAGAGATGCTATGGAATGCATATCTCATTAGACAGTATAACTGGGGCAGTTTCATATAGAGTTCATACCTCAGAGAGACGTGAAGAGTCAAGCTTTAGCAGATTTTATTGTTAAATGGACCCTATCTGGTCTTCAAGATGAAGAAGCATTACCCGATCATTGGGTCATGTATTTTGATGGTTTCTTTATCCTGAAAGGGGCTGGGGCTGGTGTTCTATTGAAACCTCTCGAAGTTGAACCCCTGAAGTATACCCTTCGGTTAAAATTCAAAGCCACCAATAATATTGCACAATATGAAGACTTCATTAATGGCCTGCGCATTGCTAAGTCTATGGGCATCAAGAGATTGCTAATCCGAGGCGATTCTCAGTTTGTGGCCCGACAGGTCCATAAGGAATATGAATACAATGATGAAAAGATGGTTGCGTATTTAGAAGCTGTTCGGGCAATGAAAAGTTCTTTCGACGGATTTGAAATTCGATACATTCCTCAATTGGATAACCAAGATGCAGATCATCTCACCAGGTTGGCCGCTTCCTGATCATTAGTGCTCGATGATGTTAGTATTGAAGAAATATTACAGCCATCAGTGTTACTGAAGATGTCCACTGGGGCTCATGAAATGTCTTTGCTCGATCTTGAATAGCATGAAAATTAGAGATACCCGATCAAAGTATTTATTGAAAGAGATCTAATTGCAGATGATGATCCGACAAGCGAGCGTCTTGCTCGAATTGCCAAAAATTACACCATTATTGATGGGGTATTGTACAAGAAAGGCAGAAATGGGATGTTGATGTAGTGTATCTCTACAGATGAAGGTATACGACTGCTTAGTGATTACAACGTGCACAGTGATTACCAGAGAGTTAATGCCAATTAAAGAGTCGTTACGTCTAATAGCTGTGCTCCTTGTAATTAGGACGTTATCAGCATTATAGCGTGGTAATTGTCATTACCGCGGGAGGCATGTCCCTTCTATAAATATGTAACCTGCTCAACAGGACATGACATATGTTTTCATAGCAAGAGTACACACACTGGACGTAGGGTTGTTATCTTCCGAGAGGCCCGAACAGTCTAAATTCTCCGTGTCAGTCCTCTTTGTGATTAGCTTCACAATACTCGCACACTCGGATCTTATTTTACAACATCTACCGGTTTTTCGAACTCGTATTTCAAACGTCGACAGATACGATTTCAAAAGCGTAGAATTTGAGCATATCTACCTTCTAGTTTTTTTTAGTGGTTATCAAAGTTATTGTTAATTTGTTGTTGTAGCCAAAATCAGAACCTTATCCTTTGCTACAGTGCAAAGCAGTTTTATCACGTTCAATTAATCACAGACCAGAACTACAATTGTTATATGTTTATTCTGATTCTCTGTGATACCATCTGTTCTAAAATTACTGAACTAGCTAGCGACAATGGTTTTAGAATGGAGGGAGCAATCTACAGGATGAGTGTGAGTTAGAATGGGGCATTTATTGCTAGCCAACGAGCCGGGCCGGGCTCGTGCCTCCTTCGAGGTGGCCTGGCACGGCCCATTAAATAATCGGATCGCGCGATACCAACCCGCGAGCCACCAGGCAAGGCCCAAGCATGGCTCGGCTGGTTTTAGACATGTCGTGCCGTGCCAGTGGGCCAGTCGGGCTGTGCCGGTCCGAAGCCCAGAAGAAAAATAAACTTCATTCTAATTCCAAAAAATTACTAAAAATAGTTATATAATACTTAAAGTATTAAATTTTAAACATAAATTGATCAAATTATATGTATTTAATATTAAATTTCAAATAAAAGTCTCACTGACCTATTGGTCCGTGCCAAACGAGCTACACGGGTCTGGTGTCGTACCTAGTCGAACCGCCCTAAACGGGTCGTGCCCGTGGCGTGCCAACGAGCCAGCGTCTAGGCTCAGACACGGTCCGTGTCGTACTTCGAGCCGGCTCGGCCCGGCTGCATATTAAGCCATGCCATGCTCATGCCGGATCAAAATGTTTGGGCCTCGTGCCGACCCATTTAACCCAGCCCACTTGATCAGACACAGGAGCCTTCTTACTTTTTCATAAAGAAGGTGCCAATGTACATATCAGAACCGCTGGTATGCCGGACGCGCAACAGAAAAATGATATTATGAACTTCAACCCCAAGCTTCCTTCCCTGCTTGTTACTCTGTTCTTCTTCTACTCCGATATATCTCCTCCGTCCCAACAACTCGATTGATCGCTAACAGACTTAACAGTAGTTGTTGCTGATGGTTTACTCAACGACATGTCACCATACGTTGTAGGTTGCTGTGTGTAGAAGCAAATTCGCGCGCATCCAGACCAGTACGGTATGTTATGACACCAAAATCACTGTAGCACTAGTTTGTGGAAAGAACAGAGTTTCTACGATTCAGTTCATGCGGATGAAGGCTTCAGAAATTTTTGTGTCCTTATTGCAATGCTTTCTTCGTGATGAGGTGCTCCTGGTTCCAACACACTGATGCCAATCCGTGATTGTAGAATCAGAAGCTCAGAGCACATATAAGCGCACAGGAGCACTTGCTCTGAATCTAGTCAACTAGCCATGTCCAAAGCGAGCACAGAATCACAGGGGGACAGGGCTGAGTCTTCACACCTTCATTCTGCTGCGTCTGCTTCTGGCGGTGCCTCCACCGTCCACCCTGTGGTCATGCGGCCTCGAACATCACGGCCGCCTTCATATTAGGTGACTCGCACTCAGATTCCGACAACAACGTCGTCACGTAGACGGGAAGGACGCAGGCCCGGGCCATAAGGGCGACCGTCTAGGGCCCAGCCCAAATAGGGGCCCAAACATTTTAATCAATATACATCTGCACCTAGTAGTTCTGCTGGTCAGCCCATTAGCCCAGGCAACGTAGAAAAGGTCCATATAAACAAAATGGATATACAAACAGGCTCAAACGGAAACGTTGTTTCCGATCCGCTGCCTGTACTTCCGAAATTCTTTCTTTTTAAATCTGAATACTCTCCTTGGTTCCTTGGATTGCCTCCACTAATTGTTACTCTAGGATTGCCGCAAACATAAACTCCGTTACTAATCCCAGCGATAATTTGGGGCATAGGCCTTACAGTTCAGTCAGTGGCGGACCTGCCTTTATTCAAGGGCATTCAACTGAATGCCCAAAATATTCTCAAATGTTTGAAGTATATGTTTGTGTATTTGATATATGTACATATAAATAAGGAAACTTGATTAAAATTTAGTGAATTTGAGTTCAAAAACTAAGAAACTGGAGACCAAAATATACATTATTTCATCTTTTTTTTGGAAAAAAAATATCAATTATTGAATTGCCATCGAAATTATTTTGCTACAAGTATATTTGAATGCCCAGCTCACGAATTCTGGGTCCGCCACTGAGTTAAGTCCAAAGAAAGAAGTAAAACAAGCTTAATTAGTTGATTGCACACATATCCCCCTCAGTTCATTTGTTTAAATTTCCCTTCATAACTAACTAGTTTCAGATTGGTGAAGAATATTGCCTAGGAGATTTATTTGAACACCTGCAATAAACTTAGGTTGAGGTTACAAAATAATCAGACAATAAATAATTTTATCAGAGGGTAATTGCAAAAAAAAAAGTGATGGAGGCAACTTTTAGTAAGAATAGTCATTGCCGGGAAAAAAATCTTCATAAATATAATTTGCTTTTCGTGGATATTTATATACACACATAGCTTGAGGGCCCTGGTGTCCATTTTGCGTCAGGGCCTTTCAAAATATAGAGCCGGCACTGGAAGGACGGCTAACTTTCCACCATACGGTCAAGACTTCTCCGGCTGTGCAGCCACAGGGAGGTTCTATAATGGGAACGTCGCAAGAGACTTGCTTTGTATGTGTTCTAGACTCTGCATCTCCTGATGGTTACACAAGACTTCTTTCTAACAGCCGGGAAGGTTTCATGTTCTGTGACCCTCGTAATAAGATCCCTGTACGTCAATTCGCTTCGCTTGGCTTCAGACATGATCAACAAGTTGTTGGCATGGCTATGGGCCGCTTTGGTAGTGATTATGGAGCTGATTATATATAATTCCTACCAAATGGTTCACCTATAATTACTTATTTCAAAAACAGTAAAAAGCTCATTGCAAATATGAACTAGCAGAAAAGCGGTAGATTTGTCACTCATTGCTGTTTTGAAATGTCAGTGTGTTAAACAAGGGTAATAAAGACATTTTGATACAACCATTCATTATTAAAAAAGACACCATAAGCAGCTATAATCTGGGTTTATCAAACAGTTTGAAACAGGACTTTAGATTATTCTCGAAAACTGCTCAACCACAAAACCTAAAGCTAAAGCGAAATTTTAATAATCTAAAACCCTACCAAACGGGGCCTAATACTCCCCATTTTTACTATATTTCGTCTTCGTTAGGGCAACCGATTAGTACGAATGTATGCTTGCTAGATTGTCATAAGGACAATTAGAAATTACTTTAAGACAGAAGAAAACAGAGTTCTGTACAAAACACTGCTATTTAGACTTAAAAAGGTAAATCCAATATGAAAAAAAGAACTATTCTAAAAAAATACTCCTCTGTCTCTAAATATAAGCATTTTTGAGTTTAGTCAAAGTCAAACGTTATCAATTTTGATTAATAATATCTATAAATTTAAATAATTTTTAATATATAAAATTACATATTATGAAAGTATGTTTTATAAAAAATCTAGTAACATGATCTATATATAATAAAACATTATTAATTTTATATTATTAATGGTCAAAGTTAAAAAAGTTTGATTTTACTTAAAGCTAGAAATGCTTATGATTAGAAACAGAGGTAGTATGAAAAAGAACTAAGAGGCATGCATTGAGAGCAGAGCCCTTATCACATAGTAACAGTTGTATCCAGGCACTTTGGAATAGCAAACGGAATAGCAAACGTGGTCAAGGCATGTATGAATAATAAAATACTCCTACTATATTTTCTTATAATGCAAACAGAAAATATAAAGAGTGCCCTTCCACTCTTCCAAGAATATTCGAAACACTGGTACTTTATTGACCATATCAGTATCGACACCACCGCTAACTTCTGAAACAACGGAGGACTCAAGACACGATCACACGGCATAGATCAGAAAATTCCAAACAAGAGCTTGTGAATCTCAGGCGGCAGGGATTGGGAAACCGATCCCATGCCGCGTCGATGGGAACGTGGCAAAGAGCATCGTCCCGACAAGCCCTCCGGCGAGCGGCACGGCGGCGAGCACCTGATGCATGTCGGGGGACACAACCGGATCAAAGCACGCAGCGACATTCCTGTCGGACACAGCCACAGACATGAACACTATAAGGGAGAGGACGGCGTGGAAGAAGTCGATGACCTTGAGCCGGAAGCCGGCGGCGACGTCCGGCGGAGGAGGCGGCGTGCCGTCGATGACCCAGAGGCCGGAGCGCGTGGCCGCCACGTACCGCACCGTCCCCTTGGCGTCGACGAAGCTGTCCGTGAAGCAGAGGAGGAAGCACGCCGCGGCGCAGAGCCCCACGAGCCAGGACGTCATCGCGCGGCTCACGTCGGTGCATTTGCCGCTGTTGGTGAAGACCGGGGAGAGTATCTCGAAGACGAGCACCGCGCCCGTCGGCAGGTGCTTCGCCAGCTCTGCCGTGCTCCGGAACGCCCGCGCCATGGTACGCTCCAGCCGCGTCGTCGCGTTGTCGTCAGCCACGCTTCCCTCGGCGGCGCCGCCGTTCGGTTCGGCCAGCAGAGGCTCCGTCTCCGGCGCGACGACGGAATCTGATGCTGTCCTCCTAAGACCTTCGGAAGCTGGTGCCGAAGGTGGTGCCGGCTTCTGAGCTTCAAGATCAGCCGGCTGCTTCTTCGATGCCATGGCTCGGACGACCACCTGCAAAGAGCTTTGATTTCTGCCTTACTCAAATTGCTGACAAGCAAATAAGTCTTCTAATCGAGACGCGTCAGGTTCGTGGCTCTCACGTACGTGTTGTGTTATGCGCAAGTAAGAGGAGACTTGCAAGCAAGCGCCATTTTGTCAAGTTCTTGTGGACGGCGTCATCTTGTTTCGCATTGGCCTTGGGTAGTTTGTGAATGCAAGTCATGAGAACTAAAAACAATTGGCCCGTTGCTCTCATTGGCGAGGACTCACATTTTTCAGTTGAATCGGCAGGTTTTTGTCTGTTTTATCTGTTCTAATGGCGGGAACCGAACGTTAATAAAACAATACAACTGGGATTATACGCGGGAAAGCCTCCAGTTACTGGGAGACCTATCCACACTGCTCTGCGTACTCCCTCCGTTCTTATATTATCGTCGTTGTTGAATTCTAACATTAACTTTAACTATTTATTTTATTTTAAAAAATTTGATAAATATCATATATTTATTATAATTTATATTATCATTAAAGCTATTTGAGACATAGTAATTAATAAATTTACACTTTTAAATTAATTTTTTAAAATAAAATAAATAATTAAAATTGATGTTAAAAATCAACAGTGATAATAATTTAAAAACGAAGCGAGTAGTTGACAAAGAAGAATAGGTGACACATGATGTCGCAAAGCTTAGTTGTGAGTACTCCAATGGACATGGATGCTTCGCTGTTTTAGGGAAGGGAAGGCCAATAGGAATCTCCATTCGCTGCAACAACCTCGTCTTGGCTTTGAGGGTTGACTTTCTGCCCTACCATTTATTCTTACCTCCGTTCCAAAATATAAGCATTTTTAGATTTGGATAAAGTCATGTTTGTAATTTTCACTAATAATATCTAGAAAATTACATAATTTCTAATATAAAAATATAATTTTTATATAAAAACATTATTAGTTATATATAATTGACGGTCACAGTGATAAAAGTTTAATTTTGACTAAACTTAAAAATGCTTACTCCCTTCGTTCTTTAATTGATATCGCTGTTGACTTTTAAATTCAACTTTGACCATTCGTTTTATTTAAAAAAATTTGATAAATTTCATATATTTTGATATAATTTGATTTATTATTAGAATTATTTGAATCACAACTTAAAAATTTACATATTTGAGAAAATTTTTTAATAAGATGAATGGTCAAAATTGAATTTAAAAGTCAACGGCGACATCAATTAAAGAACGGAAGGAGTATATGTAGATCAGATGGAGTAGATTATTCCGTATAATTCAGAGGATAGGTTTAATTGACTGTAAACGAATAATTCATAGTTACAGCTGTGCCTCTTGTGCTTGCTGATTGTGAGCCACTGTTGATAAAATTTCCAAGATTGAATTTCAAGGCTAGCTGATATATACTCAATTTTTCGGATCCTTACGTTTGCAGGATGAGATAACTCATTTAACACTTCAAAATTCATGAAATTCTGGAGGGCCGCGAACTGGGCTGTAGGTCTTTTCAACAGTGAGCAGTCTCATATCGAAGCGCTCAGTTTCGAGATAATTTAGGCCCACTGAATTTTCTACCCAAAGCACAACAAAAGCAAGCAGCTCGTCAAAGCCCATATCACGGATCAGTCCTGCTTCGGTGCCATCGGTGGTGGGGTCTCAGTACGCATGGGCGCATAGCTTGTTTTATTGACTTGTAACGCAGTTCCGACCACCCCTGTGTAGACTTGTGGACAATAAATTCGCAACGGCTGCTTACCTCTCATGCTAGTGGGCCGTGGCCAACCATTGGGCCACACTCAACAAACAAAGATATTTCTCATAATATTTAGCTAATATTTTAAATTTTAAATTGCTTTTTCTTGCATACCATAACATATCTTTTGAATTTGTTTAAATCATAATATTTCTGATAATTAATACAATGAAATGAGACCTCACATGAATATATTTTAATTTCCTTTCAATTTAAAATTTTAATTTTTTAAATATTCCACCTTATTTAATCAAATGGTCCAATAGTAAGATTTAATTATTTCAAAGGTGAAAATAAATTATTCCCATAGTAAAATTTTGATGCATTGAAACTGAAATTGAATAGTAATAAAAATAACTTATTCTAAATATTTTGATGCATTGAAAAATCAAAAGGACAAATTTAGAAAGAGCAATAAATAAATAAATAAATAAATAAGTAAAAAGTGAAAGTAAAATTTCAAATTTATTGGTCTCTAAGATAATAAATCATTTGTTGAATTATTTGGAACCATCGTATTCCTTATAAAAATACAAAAAATAATATCCCGCATGAATATAACTTTAAATTTTGTTAATTTAAATTTTATATTTTAAATGTTTCATTTTAGTGAATTGAATGTTCTAATAAGTAAGATTCAATTCTTCCAATGGTGAAAATAAATTGTTCTAACAGTAAAGTCAATTGTTATAGTAGTATTATTAATCTAGTAATAAAATTAATTATTATAAATATGTCAAAAATAAGATGATACAAAAAATTACATAGAAAATAGAGATGAAAATAAAGAATTAAAAGAAAAATATAAAAGAAAGAAAAAATAAAAATAAAAGTAAGCAAAATTTTTAAAAGCAAAAAATAAGACTGGCTGTACAAGAAATAAAAAAGAAAAGAAAAAATAAAAATAAGAAATAAATGGGCCATAGCTTTGCGTCTGATAAAAAGGCCCATAAAAGACTATTGGAGGCGTATATGGGGACGTTGAGATGAAGCCGGCACGTTGCCTAGGTCGGAGGGGGGGGACAAATCTCAGCCATCAGTGACCGGTGGCGACAAGAAGCAACCACAGCTGAGCTGTGCCACGAATCTGCAGAGAGAATTAGGGCAGCAGACTTAATTAGTCGCCGTCTTTGTTAGTGAGGACGTGAGATTAGGCTTGGGGTACTGGTCAAAGTGGTCCAACACGAAAGGCGACGGCTGTCCCGGTCTTCCCGCCCATGCACGCATCTGCGTGCCTGTCCGGTGCGTCGCCACCCGCGCAGGCCAGCACTCAGCAGCAGATGACTGGTGCCATGTTTTTTTTTTTCTTCTTTTGGTGTGCATGCGCCGCTTGCTGCAAACTCCAAAACCAGCCGTGCATCAGTGCAGGCACCAGGACCCAAGGAGTCTAGTCTGGCCTCCATGTGACCGATATCCATAGCCGTTTTATATTCATCAAAGAAGAAAGAGCGAGCATTACTAGTATAGTAAGCTGCACATGAGCTACTCGCGGTCAGCACAGCAGTGTGATATCGAGACGGTCAGCACAGCGTAGATGAGATACTGAGATCTGCACAAGAGACATTTCAGCGATTTTGCACATTGTTTTCCTTGTTAAAAAAAGGAGCCACCAGCGCACGACGCATATGCACCGTACTGGCACTGCATCACCATCCATCTTTTGAGGTTTCATTCCTTTTTGTTTTCTTTCTTCACCAGCGGGAGAACGTGGGTACGTGAGAAAAAAATAGTCTCTCTTTAGAGAGAGAGAGATAGAGGGGCCTGTATCATCTTCTTTGTCAGTCTAATGCGTATAATGATCATTCTTTCCCCAGGGTTTGAGGTGTCCGGTTGGTTGGTGGCACGGTTCAGTGGCGTACTTCTTTTTTTTTTTTTTCTCCGGTGTCCGGCCCAAAATATGTCAGTTGTCCTGCTCGCCAGACAACGAGCGATTTTTTATTCGAGTGTCTGCCAGCTCTAG
The DNA here is from genome assembly GCA_001602295.1 of Zoysia matrella. Classification (NCBI taxonomy): domain Eukaryota; kingdom Viridiplantae; phylum Streptophyta; class Magnoliopsida; order Poales; family Poaceae; genus Zoysia; species Zoysia matrella. Next base: position 128,766 of record BCLG01000031.1, on the reverse strand, counting down.
GAAAGGAAGGCATTTGCGTCAGTTGTTCAATTCTATATTTTATCTCCAGCTTTTCTTGTCCAGCAGAAATAAGAAAAACAGATAATTGTCAAAACCAGCCCATAAAGTCGCAGCGTATGATATTCCCAACCCACAAGTCTTTTCGTTACAAATAACCACCGACTAGCACTAGTTTTGTTGTAAAAATATCCAAATTTGCACATACTTAATACATTCAACTTCTCTTTCGTTTGAAGCAATTGATGGAGTTCTATCAAACTCATAACATTTTGGGAGATCATTATACATGTAAAAGATTTTGTAAAAAGAAATAGATATTAAAGATTGTAACACAATGCGTGAACTAGCTTCTGATTCAGGCAACAGATTCTCACGCATATAATAAACAGATGGAATTACAATGCGACTGTATTCTCTTCTCAAGCGTTCACCATTCAAAGTTCCTTTTTATTTGCATCCTGGCATAATGACCGGGTTTCTCAAGGCTTCCATCTCTTTTAATTTGTCACCAGGCAGCAATCTGAAAGGGCAAAAAAAGGGACATGCATGAGAGCAAAGCGTCGCCAACGGAAACAAACGGACTGGTGCAGGACCGTGCGTTTGTCACCAGCCCACGTGCGAGCAAGGGTCACTCTGCCGCGGCTGCGTGCATCTGATGATCCAATCACCTGGCGCGCACAGTGGGCTGGCTGGCTGGCTGGCCATTGAGTACTGAATGGTAAGGCAGGGAGGACGGGAGAAAAAATGGAACGGAGCCCGGCCGGACCCGGCGTCCGCTGCGAGATCCCCATCAACGCTGGGCAGCATCACCCTCATCGTTGCAACGGGTGCACGGCAGGCAAGCCGAGGCAGCAAGGCACCACCGCCACGCGCGGGAAGTGGCCGGCAAGGCACGAGGCGGTGGTGGACCGTGCGTCGCGTGCATCCAGCGACAGGGAGGGCTCCTTTCCGTTTGGGGCTTTCCGCATCGCATAGGAGTAGCGTGGTGGGAGACTAGCACCACCACCTATAGCCCCTATAGTATTAGTACTGCTCCTAAGGGCAGGGTTTACTAGCTAGCTAGCCTTTGTGCTTTTTGCGACTATCTGGATATCATTGCCCTCGATCGCTCTTCCTTTGCAAGGCCTCTCGTGGATTAGGATTATTGCAGTAATAAAGGAACCTCATGCACTTGTAAAGTAAAAGGATACACTAGTTTAGTACTAGTACAAACATCCTTACACGCGCACATAAGAGCTAAGTTGCCGGGACGCCTGCTAAACCAATGCTTGAACTGAACGAATAGGACGACGATCCATCTAATCGCAGAGGTCCTTCAAGGAGATTCTTTGTCTGGTAACCCGGGAAAACATACACGTACGTATTCGGTTGAAGTGCCTCGTTGCCTCGGCTCATAATTGATCGTCACTCCATCTGTTTTTGATTGTTACCAGGGGCGGAGCTTCATGGAGGGCCAAACTGGCCTCCGATCCCCCCTTAATTTAGAAATTTTTTTTGAAGAAATTAGTGCATCACAATGGTGAAAAGTGTAAAATTAAAATAAAAAATGTGTTGATTGATAGCAGCGTATGAAAATGATCTACTTCGAGTTTTTCTCTCTCGCCCTACTTTTCGTGTTCTCGCTAGAGATCGAAGAAGCTAATATAGCAGTCTATCAGGAGTAGTGATCGGTCTTGGAGCCATCGCTAAGTTATGGTACTATTGCCGCTGGTCCCTGTGGGCCTGGTGCCGGACATGGACGCGCTGTGAACCAGCTGTACTCACTGTGCCGGCAGGGGTCCACGCGCGTGGCGGGCCCTGAAATTGATGGCGATCAGGCGGAAACAAAAGACGCCGTCAGAATCGGTAGAGATTACTTCCCCTTGTTATAAGTTGAACTCAAATTTTATTCTCTAAGATCTATATAGAAATTAACATAAAAACTATCCATTAGAGAAGATTGGATCTAAAGTATAATTTATTACTCTTATAAACTAAGACTGGAAACTTTCATTGGGAGTGCCCTCATACACCCTCCGGTTTTAATAGTGATACTATTGACTTCTAATATAAATTTTAAATATTTATTTTATTCAAAAAATAAATATAATATATTTTATCATAATTTACTTTATCATTAATAGTATCTAACAAAATATGATTAATAATTTTAAACATTTAAATAATTTTTTTAATAAGACGAATGGTCAAAGTTTATGTTAGAAGTTAACGATGTCAATATTTTAAAACTGGTGGGAGTTCATGTCATTATCACTTTCCTTCGTATTTCTTTCTTTTCAATACACTTTCTCTCTTCTAAATAAATCTCCTGTACTCCATCTGGTATCAAAAGGGAAAATGGTTTTGAATATAGGTTGATCAAACATTAGAAATACAAATTACAAATAATTTTTAATCTGTTAACTTCAGAAATATGAAAAATATATAATTAGTTTATCTTTAAAAATACTTCTGTAAAAGCATATATATCTCACTTTTAATAAATATTTTTTTATAGAAAATATGAGTCAAAGCTATATTTTGGAGACTATTTGGTTGTTCAAAATGATTTTTTTATGTACCGGATGGATTATCTCTTCTTATTCTCTATTCATCCTATTTTTCAGTTCTCTTTAATTCTCGGCTTAGAGTTAGAATGATTCGTAAAAGTGAATGAAAAGGATCTCACAAGTTTTCTTTTCCTTGCAATCTCTGTTCTTCTATCTACTATGCCGAACAATCATTTTAGCCTCTCATTCCTACTCCGATCGACAACGAATATCTCTCCATATACGGGCCCCATCGCCATAAGGATTCAGTATACGTGCCGATGCCTTTGTGGTGTTTGCTCTAAGTCTCGGCCTATATATTTTGTACTTAATCATATTTCTAAATGTAAGATATTTATTGAAAACGGTGTGAGGTTGCCACTTGACAAAGTTCTGATGAGTTTGTTACGTGGATAGATATAAAGAGACTCTCCTATGGTTTCATATTGTATCAGTGAATCATGCAAATACCTATGGTTGCCACTTAACTTTGTAATGTTAACTCTGATATTAGATTATTTAACTTAATATCAGATGTAGCATCCAACAAAAATATTTTTTTTTCAAATTGAATTCAATAATCTTCAAATTGAGTACTGTACAATGACTTCAAAACTATTGAGCTTAATAAGAATTTAAATATACTTTTAAAAATTAAAAGATTTTGAATCACTTTTAGAATAAATTGTTTGCAATATCCACACTAATAAAAAATTAGTTAAATTTAAAATTCTTCTTTGATTTAGAATTTGTTCGTTGCTGTCGGTTTTATCAAATTGTTTATTTTTTTAACTTAAAACTTTACTAGAAATGATGACTCCAAAACAGTTTCAGTTTTAATACCTTTGACAGTGATCATACTTGAAGTAAAGTATTAATTCAAATAATTGTTAAAATAATTACTCATATCTTTTGTTTGTTATAAGATAGTGTTAATTAACATAATAATA
>BCLG01000031.1:98135-124871 GCA_001602295.1 Zoysia matrella | reverse complement strand
TGTAAATAGCAATAAAAAAAACTAAAATTTACGGCTGGAATACAACAAATCAACAACGTTATTCTTTCTTAATAACTCATATTTAGGGTACAATTAAGAATAATAAATAAATATTTGACATCTTTTACTACCTTAACAATAGACCGTGTGAAACCAATATGGAATCAATTCATTCTGAATTTTGTCACAAATAGTGATATGAAATCTTATTGTTTTGAACACGTTTTATTTGGTCTTGCATTATTAAGTTGAATTCTACAATCATCTCGATACAAGAATAAATTTTTTTATTATAACTATTATAAGGATTCTCATTAGATCCTCTAAAAAATAAAGTGTATTTACAAATAAATTTCATAATGACAACTATACTTTTTTTATAGCATGATAACTATACTTAAAATAACTTATATAATGCATTCTTTTTTGTGTGTGTGTGATTTGTTGTTAAAACTCTTTATATATATATTTATATTTCCTTAGTCCAGCTCTCAATTCATTTCAAGAGTACTCCCACCGTCTTAAATTGATGTCGCCGTTGACTTTCCATATTAACTTTGACTATTCATCTTATTCAAAAAATTAGTTCAAATGTATAAATTTTTAACTGTCGAGATCATATACCACATGTACCTGCGGCCCTAGGATTATACAGAAACCCAACGAAGGACTTAGGCCCATGGGCCGAAATTACGACTCACTGAAGACTTCACCTTGCAAAACCTGACCCCTCAAGGGTTGGGGTTACTCGAAGACTTGGCCCCGCCGTCCGAGGGCCAGGGCTGACTGACAATGGGACCCGTCCAGACGATGGATGGGAACCGCCTTACGCATCCGACCCCCAGGGTCGGCCACCGCCTCAACGACCGACCCCTGACAAGCGCAAAGATTCTTGACACTGTACAAAGGAAGGTAAAGCAACCTCACGGGAGGTAAAGCTATCCAGAAGGAGAGAAAAACAGTCCAACAGATGGTAAAGCTAACAGCAAAGTAACCTTTGTCTCCTTGCGATGGATAAAGGACGATCGAAGGACATCGAAAAGCTGCTCCGACGCCAGCGGGCGCTAGAGGATCAACTCCGTAGAAGACCACAGCTCCACCCGTCAAAGTGCCACTCGATTTCGTAGACGTCAAGCCTTGTAACATCGGTCCAACCTTTATATAAAGGGGTACTGAGGACCTTATATGACATATTCAACAAGTTAGAAGTTACAATACACACACCACACATGCGTGCTAGAGTTCTTGTTCGAGCTAGAGCCCTTCCGCCATTGTAACTCTGTTACGAGCTTATATGATTCACTCTCTCCCTGGACGTAGGGTGTTACACCTCCGTGGTGGCTCGAACTAAGTTAAATCTCGATTCTTTCGTAGACTAGGCCATATCGATACAAAGAGCGCACCAAATCTTTCTCCAAATACGTAAATTGTACTGTACTGGTGGTCAAAACATCGACAAATATGAATAGTTAAAGTTAATGTTAGAAGTCAGCGGCGACATCAATTTAAGAATGGAATGAGTATAATCTTCACTATCTTCATATTTTTTATTATTTTTCGAAAAATATTAAGAGATCATCTCAGTGATTCTTTCAACTCCTTGGGTCGGTTACTCTTTTTCCTTTTCTCACTGCAGATGCATACTTTTCAGACAACATTATATCACTACTTTCTTTAAAAATTCAAAAACATGTGTAAATTATTAGAATAGACAAATGGAATTTTGTTAATTAGCTAGTAACAGAAAAATCAACATAGAAGTAAGTACACGTACTTTATAGCATAATAGCTTTTGTGTGTTACCTGTAAGCTGAATTATAGTGTATGCTCGTATGCAATCCGGCAGTCGTCTCGGTATTTTCTCTAGTGTTGCTAGACTTCGCCGTCTAATTCACAAACTGCCAATATGGATCCCGATACGTGGGTTAGAACGTGGCTGGAGTACTTGAAAAATAATGTCTCAGGCCCCCTACCGTGCGGGGGCGCAAGTGAGGGTCCCGAGAGATGTGCCCCATCCATGCATTCAACCCTTGTACATATGTTGAGGGCATTAGCAACATTTCTCCTTGTGCGACCTCAGGGGATGTATCGGCGGAAGCCATCCTAATCATCTGGATCATAAGAAATCAGCCGCATGTTCGTCGACCATGGTATCCTACACGAAACCATCCTTCCGCCACAGGAATAGGTGCCAAACACATCTGAAATTTCCCATCAAATAGCAGCAGTGATGATCATCATCAAGCAACAGTAACGGCACGACGACGAACAATCATTCGGCAACACGCGACACCGAGCACAGCGCCCGAATCCAAATCCGAACTCAATCATGGACTGCCGATATGAGGTGCCGACGTCTGCCGGTAGCTGAGCTGATCTCCAAAGGCTGGCTGGCTGGCGGCAGGCGGGGGGCCAGGGGCCATGGGGGCTACAGCTACCCCGCCTGGTCGCCTCGCTGCCTTTCAATTCAAAGGCGCTGGAGCAGACCAGAACCAGGCTGCCCCAGGCCCAGCATCCATCGCACTCGCAGACTCGCAGTGCATGTGCGATGCTGCCCCGGGAGCGGGAGAGCGTGTTGGCGTGGTGCGGAGGGTGGTGGCGGACAGGGGCCGGGCTGCCAGTCAATGGCGACTGCCAAAAGCCGATCAACAATACAATAATGCGAGCGCATCGCCGGAGCTGAGCCTAGCTAGACGTGGATGGGGAACCAAAAAGTTGTGTCGCGAGATTGGGTCGCGAAAGGGTCTTTCTTTCAGGAAAAGGAGATTTAAGACTGTAGAGTGGTGACCTAGGCTAGGCGACCGATTATTTCGTCGCTTCCAACAAAGCGCTCTGTTAAAGGGCACAGTCAAGAGAACAGAAAGAAAGGGAAAAACAGTGACAGCACGTTGAAAGGAATTCTCATGGGATTCGCAGCACGAGATCAGTCACAGATGTCAACGACTAACTGCAGTTAGCGAAAGAAAAGGAAACGGCCATGCCAGCAGCTTGAGCATCTTACAGGCGCATGAGAAAACCAGGAATATTCAGCAGAATCACAGAACGGCCAATCCAGTCCCTGACGCCCCTACCAAGTTCACAACAGATTTAGCACGGAAAAAGGTCAACAACACATACTCCTTCCGTTTTCAAAATGACGTACCCATTGACTTTTAAATTCAACTTTTACTATTTATCTTATTCAAAAACTTTGTTCGAATTTGTAAAATTTTAAATTGTGATTCAAATAACTCTAATGATAAATCAAATTATATATAAATTTTTTTAAATAAAACGAATAGTTAAAATTAAATTTAAAAATCAACAACGATATCAATTAAACAAAAGAACGGTATTACTCCATCTGATGCAGCATGTCAGTACACAATGTACCGTCACTCCATAAATTGTGTAGTACTAGTACTTGGATGAAAGTTGCCATGGGTGCTGTAATGGTCGCAGAAAGATTCCAGATATAGCTATATCAGAGCCAGACTACTAATAAATGGTACTGAAATACTCCTATGTAATTAAAACATTAGTAGCACGGTGATGAACGATAAACAACCATACTCGTTACCATCAAAGATAAATAACTCTGCACTAAAGAAACGCGGATGCTAGGGGGGCGAGGCTAAGCAAAGCACTTAACAACATCAAGGGAAAATGAATTAGCACGTACGATGAAGCAAACCCACAAGATTTACATGTACACCTCCCTAATCTATCTCATCTGATATAACTTAAACATGCTATTATTTTGGTGTTCATAACACATTTCACAGCACAAAGCATGATCACAGAACCTTCTCACTAACTACACAAAAGTCTCCCAGACTCCAGGACTCACTAGCCAACTAGGCATTGCATACCAGAGCAGTTCGGATTGGCTGGGATCAGAACCCAACCCCGGTGGCGTTCAGGGGACGATGACGGTCCTTCCAGAAGCAGGCGTCGGGAGCCAGCCGTGCCGAAGACCGCAGCGGCTCTGACTTGCAACGTTTAAGAACAAATGGAGCATATGCTGCCACATTAGCGACCAACGGCCGCTCTATCTTCATCTTCTGCTCTGTTATAGCTGGCTTTGGTAGCGGTGCCTTCTGGACAACTGGAGGTGGATTTTGTTCTGAGTTCACCACTGATTCATCTTTGCTCTCATCTGCCTTGTTTGCAGCAGTTGTGCCTTGGGCATTCTCTTCTTTCAGCACTTCCATAGCAGCATCGTTGTCACTAGCTGAAGCTTTTTGTTGGTGACGATTACGGTTATTCTTGCCCTGGTAGGACTTCCAATGGACAAAGTCGGTGCTGCAGACCCATGTCTCCTTGGACACTTCCATGGAGAGCTTCGGCTCATACATCATCATGAGGAGGCAATCTGGCAATTCACCACTCTTCTTCCTCTGTTGTACCTGTCCAACCAAGCCTTCTTCTTCACCATTATTTTCTGCTTTCTCAACTTTCTGGTTCATTTCTTCACCTTGTGTTGTTACATCCTCCTCTCCATTCTGTGTTGCATATTCCTTCTCATCATTGTGGGATTCCTCATCTTCCTCTGCACTGTTTGGAGCAACAACAACAGCACAATCTTTTTCTGACTCCGCCTCAGCTGAATTCTTCATTCCCTTTCTTGATGCCATCAGAACCTTAGGTTCCGCTACCAGATGCTCCTGTTCAATTGAAAAGCTCCACCTTCGGCCATCCCTATCAATGGAGAAACTTGCCCTCCTTGAATCCTTCAGGCTCGAGAAGCTTGACCGCCGACCTTCCGTCTCAGCAGAAAAGCTGTGCCTCCTGCCTACCCTATCACTGACAGATGAGGTCCTGCTGCTAGTACTGGTGCGCCTTCTACTACTAAGCCGTCGCAACTTCTGCTCCTCCTTCAGCGCTGTAGAGGGAGAATAACTGCTGATTGACCTCCTTCCCTTCACCTCTTCTGCGACATTCTTTGTTGCTGGAACGCCTTCTTCATACTTACCATCAGCCACCAGATCTACCATGTCTGTCCCTTGGTTCTCCCTTTCCTCATCTTCTCCAACCTCCAAAGCCGCATCTTTCCGGACAATTTGTACCTCCTCTCCTTCCGCTCTGCATTGTCCCTCCTGCTCGGCTTCCACTGGATCACCACAATTCAGGCTCCCTGCAACTTCTGCCTGTGCTTGATCTACCTCCCCAGCTTCAGCACCACCTTCTTCACCACCACCACACTCTTCACATTTCAAATCCTTGACAGAAACTGCTGAATCACGAGCTTCAGCTTTGCATTCCTTTTCGACAGCAGCCTCAGCTTCCTCTTCCTCTTCTTCCTCACCGTTGTCAGCACCTACCGCCGCATTGTCCACCTGCTCTACACTGGCTGCGGCTGGAGATCCCCAGAAGCGTGTGGCGAGAGCAGCCATACGAACAGGGTCGGAGCGGCAGCGCATTAGAAGCAGGGCGTTCCTCGGTGGGATACAGACGCTGACCCTCCCTTCTTCTTCCTTCCCCACCACAAAGATCTCGTCTTTCTTCTCCACCTCCACCTCCTGAACCATGACGCCCCTCTCCTCCTCCTCAAGGACCTCGACGTCCCAGCCTTCCATGACGAGCCCCACCTCCGACGCCCTCATCTCCTCCGCCGGCACAACGGCGGCTCCCTTGCCGATCTCGTCATCCTCCTCCTCCTGGATCGCCAGGAGGCACCTCGCCACGGCGGCGCCGCAAAGCCAGCTACCCCCAGCTGGCGCACGCCGCCGCTTCTTGTCACCGTGAGCACCGGCAGAGAGAGCGCCGCGCTCGCCACCGCCTCGAGACGGAGAGCAGAGGGAGCGGCCGCCGCAGGAGCCGAATGTCTTGAGCGCCTCGCAGATGTTCACCGGGATCTGGTAGACCCAGCCCTGGTTCTTGCCCTGTAGCCCGTCCCGGTCGTCGCCGGCGCGGCGGAAGCTGGCCTCCGAGCCGCCGCCGCGCCTGGAGCGGGAGCGTAGCGCCGCTGCTGAGGCGTTCTTGGCCCTGCGCTTGCCGCCCTTGACGCGAACCTGGCCGATGCAGGTGACCTTTGGCGAGGATGGCTCGGCGGGCTCGAGCCCGGCCCGGCCGCGGCGACCTCCCGTGGACCCGGACGGAAACATGGGCGACTGGCCGCCCTTGAGGCTCCCGCTGTTACGGAGCCGGCGGCTGCGCGACCGGTGGAGCGGCGGGGCCGGCGCGTCGGAGCCCGCGGAAGTATCGCCGCTGCCGCTGCGGCCGGGGCTGAGAAGCTTGGAGGATCTGGACGGTCGGAGGGAGGACGGCGCGGCGCCGGCGGCGACGGAGGCGGACGAGGGACGGGATGTGAAGCAGATGAAGAGCTCCGTGCCGCCGCCGCCCCGGTCTAAATGCTTCTTGCGGCGCATGAGGGGGAGGGGCGCGAGGCTTGTGACCTCTCTGTGTCCTTTGGTTAATTTTTTTCTTCGGGATTTTGTTTAAGAGCAGGGCGGGAGTGAGGAACGGGATGCTTGCTGTTGGTCTGGTAGATGCGGTAGGGAATAAATTAGGGTTTGTTGGGGTGGCGCTGCCAGCGCTTGCTGCGGTGAGCTTGAGCTTTGTGGAGTGAGAGCGACGGGGGGAGCGCGGGGGACGGGAGGGGAAATGGAGGCAGGCGGCGCTGGCGCTGGCACTGGCAGGGTGGGGAATTGTTCGGGCATGGGCAGTGTGCGGTCCACACTGCCACCATGGGTGTTATAGTCGGTGCCGTTTGGTTTTCTCCGTAAACAAAGAATTGATGAAATTTTCTACTTACTTTAATGATTTTTTCTACTTACTTTAATGATTACTACTCCCTGAAATTTTTTACGGAGTACTTATTTAGGCTGCTTTAGAACGCAGGATTTTCGCAAAAATCTTAAGGATCAGCTCAATTTTACAAAAAAAAACAACATTTTTTTTCTTCAATTCAAAGAAGCCTTTAATGATTAATACTCCTTCCGTTACAAAATATAAACATTTCTAGATTTAATCAATGTCAAACTTTATCACTTTGATCATTAATAATCTAAAATTAATAATATTTTGTCATATAAAAATTATATTTTTTAAAAAATCATCATGAAACAAGTTTTTGTAAAAAATATATTTTTTATATTAAAATTTATATAATTTTTTAGATATTATTAATAAAAGTTAAACAAAATTGAGTTTATCCAAACCTAAAAATGCTTATATTTTAGAACGGAGGTAGTATGTTCTAAAATACTCCTATAAGCATTTATATGTTCTTTTAATTTTTACTAATAATATTTAGAAAGTTACATAATTTGTAATATAAAAATATATTTTCTATGAAAGTTTATTTTATGATGATTTAAAAAATATAATTTTTTGTATGATAAAATGTTATTAATTATATATTATTTATGGTTAAAGTGATAAAAATTTAACTTTGATTAAAATTAAAAATATTTATATTTTAAAATGCAAGGAGTAATTTGGTGCTTCCATGACAATATAATTTTAAAAAATTAGTGATATATCATTATGGCAATATATTTCATAAGATAACCTCTTTTGTTATTTTTTTAAATCTCTTCTATCGAATACAGCTGTAATAACTTTTTTTGTTATCGACAAAAGAGGAGGGTAGCGGTGAGTACTCATACACGTATGACAGGGCAGCGGCTGGTGGTCAAATTGCATGCCTGCTACGCATGCAGACGGCGAATGCGTCCCCGTGCTCTCGCCCACAGGCCACGGAGGAGCGGCGGCGAGCGCCCTCCCGCCATCGTTCTGACATTACCTGCTGTTGCTGCCGTATCAGTAGTCACGGTCATACTCGAGTCGCATTGAAGCCGTTCATTCAACCTCGAGGGTCCCCAGGCGCGATTTAAATAACACATCGATGAAAAATGTTTGGACCAATTACAAAACCGAGCCTCTTTTTGAACTCTAATTTTTAAAAATAGATTTATTTCTCACACTTTGTAGGAACGGACTTCTTTTGCCCTTGGTTCTAGTTCCGTCAGTTGAACTCAGATTTTCGAAATAAAATAAATAAAAAAAGAAAAAAAACAATATTGCCTCTGACCCTTATGTCGACCTCTCCCGACTCAAATCAGCTGGCTCTCTTCTTTCTCTGGTCCAAAATCGCGCGGGTTCACGCCGTCACGCTGTCAGTTGCCGCTTGACCTCGGTGCGAGCGCCCAGCAGCGCCGCTCGGCCTTGGAGTGGCGGGCAACCGGGCAAGGCGTGACCGGCAAAGGAAGATTTTTGGGGCACCAAGGAAGGCTTGACCAAGATGTGGCAGGGAGCACCAAGGAAGGATTCGACATCGCAAATTTTGAATGTAGCAATTCTTTCGATCTTTTTGTAATGTGTGATCTACTTAGTTTTCCGTTTATTGGACTTGTTTGTACTTGATATCTCAAGTAATATATATGTAATTGTTGTTTGGTTGTGGTAAAAATAATAGAGGAAATATTACCAAAATGTTTTATAAATTAAGTATGATGCTATGGTTATGTATAACAGGGGTATAATTGTATATGTTTGATATAAAAGAGGTCCATTTTTTACAAAGGGTAGGATTGTCTTTTTACATGAAATTTAACACCGTTAAATGCTTAAATGGAATAAGAGTTGTTGGCTGCTTCAAATTTGAAAAAGAGGTTCAATCTTGCAAAATGTGAAAAAAAAAGTTCATTTTCAGAATTCGAGATCCAAAAGAGGTCTAGTTTTGCGATTGCCTCAAAATGTTTACTCCTACTACTGTTACCGTCTTGTTTTAAGTTTACTAACCACAGATGTAGTAATTCATCCGGTAGAGTAAATCGCAGCTCGCAAAGCAAGACCGTGCTGGTTAACAACTTGTTTAATTCGATCACGGGACCACGAGGTTTAAACCCTGAGCCTAGAGAGCTACGCTGAGGGAGAGACTGGGAGGGGCCGGTCAAAATTTTCAGGATGGCCGCTACGCTGGCCGGCTTGGTTGCCGTCGCTTGAAGCCGCGGCTCCTCCCAGCATAAACGACACGGACTTTGCATGCAGTGCAAAACAAGCCAAACGAGGCCCTAGGGCGCCGACGATGTTGCCGTGTTTGACGCCACGGGTTCCTCCGTTCCGTTGGGTCGTCAAATCACGTCCACCTATGCAATCTACTCCTATAATACTCCTGTATTTCTTCATTCATGCAAACGGGCCCTGCTCCACTTCTCTATTTCAAATCCCACAAGCAGATTGCTGTTGGACAGCCGAGCAATAGAATTTAAGCCAGGTTTGGTCAAGAAAAAAAAAAGCCTGGTGGTTAGATCGATCCAGATGCAGGCTGCTGGACTAACAAGAAGTGTGGTTTCAGAAAGAGATTATTAGAGATGTGTCGACGTTCTGACCACCGGCGCAGTAAATATACGATCGTGAGGGATAGTATGCCTTCGAATTCGATATGGCCTAATTTGAGGTAGACTCAAAAGAATTTTTAACGTGGGTGAATGGGGGTGCTTGCTCGAAAAGGTGTAAGGATCCCCGGGTTCTGATGGAGCTCAAGTTTGTCTAACGTGTGTTTGTGGCTGTTGCTTGTGGTGGTCTTCGACCGTTTTCTCTATCGTTCCCCGGGCCTCCCTATATATATAGGAGAGAGCCCTGAGGTTACAGGTAATGGCCCTACGCGATCCTGCCGTCTCGCCGACAGGTGAACCCTTCCAAACTGTCGCCATCATTTCGTTCCGTCCAGACGTGGTCGTGACCCGTCGCGTCGTGCGCAACGGTGGGTACAATGATGCTCGTCCGGCGCCACTGCGCCGGGTACAGTGCTGTTCCGTCGTGTCTAGCAGCCGTCGCAGCTTTCTGCTAGAGTATCGCCGTGGTGAATCTCGTCCTGTCTCGTCGGAACGGATGGCAGCTGGTCACCAGAGTAAATGTACCATAACGCGGTACCTACCTCCTGAGGATCGCTTCCGAGGGTCGATCTTCGGAGGCCGGGGTCTTCGCGCCCCTACGCGGCCAAGACATGGCCGCCGTAGGTCGTCGCTGAGGGGTCGAAACCCGTGCCGCCCGACCCCCGACTTTCACCCGTTGGAGTACGATCTGTTGGGTACCTGAGGTACGTGATTCCGACAAGATGCGATAGCCAGAGCAAACCAGAGCTCAAGGTCATCGACTCATCTCGCTCTAATAGTGCTAGCCATTAATTAGTTGTACATGTAATCCACTCCAAATTCTAATAGAAGTACTAAGTAATACCTCCGTTTTAAAATATAAGTATTTATAGATTTAAATAAAATCAAACTCTTTTAACTTTTACTAATAATATTTAACATATTACATAATTTCTAATATAAAATTATATTTTTTATGAAAACTTATTTTACAATGAATGTAAAAAATATAATTTTTATATAATAAAACATTATTAGTTATACATTATTAATAATTAAAATGATAAAAGTTTGACTTTATTAAATTTAAAAATACTTATATTTTGAAACGGGATGGAGTACTAGGCAAGCCAAAATGACCGTAACGTAATTAGGGGTTGATGACAGCGGCACGTGGGACTAACGACAGTAGAATGGAAGTGGTGCGGTGACCACTGACCAGTTGAGAAGCACGGTCTTCAAGGTTTGCGTCAGCGTTTAGATCGAGGTGTCCAGGCATGCTTGGCCTGGCTTTTGCATGCATGGAAAGCAGGATCGGCTCTAATAAATCTAGATGATCTGGGAAAAGCTAGGCTTAATCAGACGCAAGTTCACGACGGATTGGGAACCGCGCTGGTCGTTGTTCCCTTGGTACACCGCGCCAGGATAGCAAATATGGGACTGTCAGGCTCGAACCCTCAACCCTGGCAGCAGTTCAGTTCGATTGAGGGCCTGGGGCTGTGATTTGCTGCCTGGCCAGGCAACCAAACAAGCTTCTTACGTCACAAGCTAACCAGGGGCCTGTTTGATATGATTATAAGCTGCTAATAGGTGAAAATAATCAATAATATCACCTGAAACATCTAGATTATTTCTCACTTACTCATGAAGCGGGGTTCCTGGTAAGCAAGAGCGAGAGACCATGGTCGAAAATGTCCGGAAGGTTCATGGCTACGGCGGTTGAGAAGCCTGAGACGGAGGTTTGCCTGGCGCGCTTGGTGGACTGGCGGGCTGCAACGCCTAGTGCGAGCAGCGGCCTCGGTATGGGGCGCTCGGTAGCCTGGTGGGCGGGAGCCTTGGCCTTGCACCTTAGATCTGAAGCCACCACAACCATGTAACTTCAGTTATAAAGGCTGCCGATGTAATTCAGCTTCAGCACTCAAACAGAAAGCTATTGTCTGCTTCTTTATCTTCCAAGCAATTAAGAAGGTTTCAAAAAAGACACAATAGCCCGAAAAAGAAGAGCGATTAAAGTGATAACCAGCCCATGTCACATCGGAATAAGCCCGAAGCTGGAGAGGGTTAGGAGGAGGCGTCGAGATATGATCCCATGTAGATATCGTAAAACACGAAGAAGGTGGGCATACAATAGCTATTTTTTTTGTCCAAACTCAACGTAGATACAACATGAGTTTGAGCGGGAGTGTTAGATATCATATATATATACCTGATGCCTTTTTTTTTTGAAAATGTAAACAAGCAGAAAGGTGGAAACATGGAAAAAACTCGAGCATGGTTAAGAGCATGAATCCGGGTGTGGGTACGGGTGGCGCAGATTCGGGAGCAGGTACGAGCATGTTGTAGATCTGAGTGCAGGAATGAGGCGTGGTGCATAGCGGGCGCAGGGTGGCTAAGGTCGAGGCATGGTGGGCACGACGCGCATCGGCGATTAGCAGCGACGGGCGGCTGTGGAGAGGGAGGTGAGGGAGAGAAGGAAATCCCTAGATCTTATACCATATTAGAAAATGAACCAATCTATTCCATTGAACAATCCCAGGGTATATACACAAACTACAATACAATATGCAAAAAGGACCTCAACTATAAATGATATCTAACTCCTTCCACCTATTGTCACACATTTTGGCTTTGAGTTAGGCACATTATTATAGAGAGAATTCCTTATTCGCCTTTGAAAATTTATCCAATATTCGCTCACAAAAATTTTCAATTCTCTTATTTGTCCTCATTCTTAATTTTTCTTCCCTAATTCACCCTAACTGCTATATAAAAAGCATATTTTTTTACCCATCTAAGTTGAAAAAGATCAAAAAACCCTGAAACTAAGAGAAGTAAAATTTGATATTCTTAAGTTTTCATAACAAAAAAATGACTTTAAATATTAAGGCATTTTGATCTTTTTCAACTTAGATGGGTAAAAAATATACTTTTTATATAGCAGTTAGGGCGAATTAGAAAAGAAAAATTGAGAATGAGGACGAACAAGGGAATTGGAAAATTTTGTGGCACAATAAGGCATTGGATAAATTTTCGAGGGCGAACAAGGGTTTTGCTCATTATTATACCCGTAAGCTATAACAGTATCCTTCAAAGGAACACAATAACATAGCCAATAAATATTAGAAAGTGAATTGACAGAATAGGTTGGGAATTGTAGATTTCACCTCTGCCAGATCAGAAGCAATGTAGAATATCATCGTGGGAGGTACTACCTTGCAGTTGCATTTTGTTGAATAGGGAGACAGCCTGTAGTTTCAGATACAATTGAATAAATTGATGCATTTCACTTGCTAAAGCATAAAACTTCAAAGCCAGAGCATACAAAAATTGAGCCAAATAGTAAAATTGTGGAGATAAAATGAATAAAAAAAATAGTTTAGGAGTTTATTTGAACATTGACTATACTTGAGGGTAGTTATTTGAACTTCATGCTTAAAAATAAGAAATCACATACATACGAAAAGCAGAGGTTTATTAAAAAAAATCCCAGTTGCATTAATAAACAACTAAACATAATACATATACTGAACTTAATTGATTCCTTACCCTTGTAATCGTGCAAGAATTAATGGATACCTGCTTCTCATCCATAATGCCCTCGGATATACCAATAGGGCAAATTAGGCAGAAAGTCAAACCTCCATTTTATAGCATGAAAGATCAGGGTCAATGGTTTTGCTTCCATCAGGATACACCACTTCAAACGTACTCTCACACTCACAGTACTCCGAAAACATTATAACCTATACAGATAAGCAACAGATGCATTAGTAAAACATATCTAATTCTCACTGCTCATCTGAGACATGCATTGCATTACACTTTCCATTGTTATCAGAATAAAATTTGCTTTTATAAGGTCAGTATCAGTGCTTTCGAAAAAGACATTCCTTGTCTACAGGGTTGCTGATCTTGCTAGCCATCCGAAAAAAAACAAATGTTTGGCCCCAAATCACATCACTCATATGGGGAATAAAAGCAGAAGCAAGAACTGATGATGAATCTTTCGGGAAAGAAATTTGGAAGTGACCTGATGGGGAGAGGTCCTGGCCATAGAACACATCCGATGAATGTCCAGCCAACATATCACGATTGGCAGCTTCTAAGACAGAACTATCACTGATGATAGAGCTAAAGTCCTTGGTTTTCAAGACGTCGCCCAGGCATCCGGGCGAGCTGCAGCTTCGGGCGTCCTGCCCTCCTTGCTAGCCGACGATGTGGCGCCCGCCTCACGAGCAAAGGTGGGAAATCGAGCAGGCGGGGGGCGGATGGGCCCGAAATCGCGTGGGTGGGAATAAACCATGTGCGGGCGCGCACCACAATCAGTCAGAGAGAGAAGCGGCAGCTGCGGCGGGTGCCTGTTCTTCTCCGGTGACGTGCCTCTTCAGCGAATAGGAACCACCAGAATCAGCGGCGGTGGGTGACTGCATCTTGCCTCCCCCTTCTCCCCTCCTCGCCTGTCCCCCTTCTCTTCCCGTCCGTCTAAACCGCGGTTCGCTGGGAAGGCAGAACAGCTGCTGAAGCAACTTGGGAAGCCCTGGACTCCTTCAAAGAGACATATCCAACATTCCAGCTCGAGGACCAGCTGTTTCTCTAGGAGGTAGGAAGTGTTATGGACGCTTTTGTGGGCAAAACCTACAGCCGCCGCAAGAAACCAGAAGAGCATCCATCAAACCAGGAAACTTCTGCTTAGTTTTAGAAAGATATCAAGAATAATAGGACAGTTAAGAGGACATTAAGGAATTTTGTAGCAGGATGGTATATTTATATGTATCCAGAGTAGAGGTGAAGGGCAAGCAAGAATTAGAGTTATTATGATCAGAGCTTCCTAGGGAGCGCGATCAGGCTCTTAACCCTGCCTTAGTTCCACGTCCATCAGATTAATAAAGCCAGTAATCCAGCCATAACACTTCATCTGTGCTGGACCAGAACAAATTCGTCTCTAGTTTTACTGTCTCCTTTGCTTGTTTGTCATAGATCTGACATTTACAAAATTAATGGAATGAATTTGCATATATTACAGTACTTGTTACATGTTTGCTTTTGCAAGTGAAATGCATGCTACATGGGACTGGAGAAATCTGGAAGGAGAGGAAGTGTTTTACTCAAGAATCGGAAACAAAGTACCTAAGTTTCTACATAATTTTGGTGCAATTCCGCACTTGGATGTGTGATAAGGCGTCGCCTTGCCGCGCGCCTTAAGCGCCTAGGCGGCCGGAAGGGGGTGAAACGCCGCACCTCGCCTTACCGCCTTAAAAACATAGCTAAAGTCGCAAAATGTTTTCTTACTTGGATTGAAGCACAGCTGATGAGGCGGTATCCCAGTAGTAAGAGTGCAAATGTATAGACCGGAACCCAAGTCTTATACTTCTTCCTGGCAGATGACCCAGCTGCGACGGTGTCCATGACCTAAATCACAAATTTAATCATATGATCATTTAAATACCTTTGACATAAAAAGAAAACAAAACAAAAAGAAAGAAAGCGCAGAAGATGGACCATAACTACAATGCAATATGAGTGTGGATTGACAATGCGATGGAAGTGATAGGGAAATTCGTATACAAAACATGTAATAATCGGCAGTAGATTGCTATACAGAGCCAATATCTGAAGCATAATAGTGGCAGATCAAGACACAGCAGTGGCTAGCACCTCAAAAGCACAAGTTTAATTATAGAACCATCTAAATATTCTCAACATAACGAAGGGGAAAAAAGAATCGATATAGATGATGGAGCAGGAATATAATGTAACACCTGAATGTGGATTGCCAATGTGAGAGAAGTGCCTATCGAAATAGGCACCATTTAAATGATTCTAGGAGGCCTGCTGAACTATTTCAGCGATCTTCATTACCTACCCATTGAAAAATTCTTTAGGTGCCACTAATCAAGATCCAGCTGCTTGATCTATGCCAAAAACAATCTGTAGGCTAGTCCAACGGCCCAACCTAACTGATCTATCCATAGCCAATAATCCAAGGACCACTCCGTGAGGCCAGAAGACCCTAAGGACAGAGGTCCTATTCTTCACGAAGGACACGTGAGATCCATTCCAATCAAAGGCCCCCCGAAAAGACTGAGATTTTAGCACCAAATTCAAGAAATCCATGGAACCCTAAGAACTGGGGAAAATCGGGAAATCCAAACCTGAGCAGACTAACCCACGATATGTAGCAACAACCTTTGCACCAGCTACATGAGCTTCAGAGAAGCTGAGTGTGAATACCTTTTATGGATTGCATAATGGAGTGTGCTGGAGTTGAAGGAAGCTGTGCTGTAGGCAGTCCTGCAAAGTCATAGATGATTGCTTCTGCTTTTTGGACGACACTGTGCAAATCATGCATACATTCATGGTCGAACATGTTGTATATGTCAATCATCGTTGATGTGAGTTCTCGTGTTTTGTGGATAAGAGCCCTGTTTCGGCCTACGATAGCTTCTTTTGCATTGTAGTTGTAGTCAGACAACTATATGTGGTAGTGATTGTCAATGTGCTCAAGGGCATTGAGTGCAGCACTGTCAGCAGCTTCTTCAGTACTACTTGCTGGCAAACTATGTTGGGTGTCGGCATCTGTATCAGATAAACATTCATGTGAAATGAAGAACGTGCACTCACCAATGATATAGTCGCCAGACTCTGCTTGAAAGGTATATATTGGCATAGGTGCATTGAGCCGAGATATTAATTCTTCAAGCATCTGTTTACCGGAGATTGTAATAATAACCTGAGGCATTTGAGCTGCAACATTAATCAGGAACAGAGCTATGATAATTGAGTGGTATAGCAGATACAGATTGTAGCAAACCAAAACTAAAAGGATCATTGTTAGCATGAAGATTAAAAAAGCAAACCTGCAGTGGGATGAGGACGACATTGGAACTAGTGAAGAAGAGGATTAATACTCATACGCGCTTGACAAATTGCTTTCATACTTTTGATGTACAGTTCAGGTAATGCATTGGTTGTGTCTGTCAGCCGGCTCAGAAGCAATTGTACAGGAATTTCATCTATCGTGTTGAAGAGGCAGTAATTGTAGAGAACAATTTGTGATTTATAGAAGTAGAATATGTCATTCATTGCAGTTACCATATTGGTCCATCCAAGAAGAAGGCTGTCAATAGTTCGCGTCATATGGTAAAATTGGCCTGATAGGTGTGTATTGTGCTCAACCAAATTCTGGATTACACGATAGCTGTAATCACGGATAGTGAAACTGGTCTCTGATTGCAGGTAATCCAAAGCACGAGTAGCAGCATGCTCTTTTGCTTGTGTATAACACGGAAACCAAGAACTCCAGATGTACTGCATATCATCACAATCAAGATCAGCAGCATCTATTGGTGAATGGAAGCGTATCTGACATCTTGTTTTGTTGGTCTCATCGGTTTCATAAACGTAAGTTGGAGTGTCCAACGAAAGTTTTGTCAGCACAGCATTGAGAAGCGTGCATCTTGACAGAAATGGATTCTCCATCTGTACAGATAAACATTGGAAATGTGTATAAACCAGATATAATTTAGTTAGTAGCATATTTGAAAAATGTATAATATAGATGCTGTATATAAAAAAGAATTATGAACGAATTATAGTTTAATTGGTATGTTGTTGTTGTATGCCATAAATCAGGCCACTGTGACCATGGTAAGGATCATGTTCTGATTTTAGTATTTTTTGAGTATTTAGATAAACAGTGGGTAGTAGTATAAACAGACTATTTATTATATGGAAAGAAGAGTTTATAAAAAGTATGGTAGATGAAATAGCATGAGCAGGTACCAAGTTTTCATAAGTATTCTTATAATAAGAAGTAGACATATGTATTTGAACAATAATGTGTAGCAGTATAGTTTACTGGGAACGCATGGAAACAAAATGACTTTATAAGATTACATTTGTTCAGGCGAGCATTTAATCTGTAAGTAGCACCGTGTAGAGTAATGCTGATGACGATGCTTCTACTGTAAGCTTTTCTGCATCTTCGGGTGAAGAGTACGAAGTTGACAAATTGATCTGCGTAGATATCTGATGATGGACCGGAGAAAGTTTGATGAGAACTGTAAAAGAAGAGGGTGAGTAGCGACCTACTCTGGGGACTGTTGATGGCGTCGGAGCATCGGAACTGCGGAGCTCGATTGCTGGCTTGGTGGCGCTGCTCCGAATAGTTGATGCACGCGGTGGGTTGGAGGAGGAGCTTGAGCAGGGTCGCCGTAAACGGGGTGAAACGACGGCGTGATAGCCGCGGGTCCGAGGCACCGTCGCCGCAAATGAGGTCAGCACCGCCGCCGCAGTGAGTGGTGCGATGGTTGGTGGAGGCGCAGATTCGGTAGATTTAGGGATAGTAGAGCGGCGGTGTTGGGGTAGAAGAGATAGGGTTGTGGAGAATAACTTAAAAAAAGGAAAAAAAAAAAGAAAAGAAAGAGAGGGGAAAAAAAGAGAAAAAATAAGAGCGCGGCATCGAGGACCGTGGTGGTAGACACCGAGTAACCAAAGTTCAGGATAGTGATAGATGGGTAGTGATCCAATTGAAGTTGTGATAATAAAGTGAAGGAATTTAAATTGTATTTGTAAGGAAATATGAAATAATATTGGTATATAGTTTATTTTGCTCAATCTAATGAAATGGTTGACATTTAATTTGCTTTTATTGTTTTATTCATAGAATAGCATAAGCAGACAGGTGTACATCTATAAATTTAGAATACACAATGGTTAGAATTCTTTGTTTTTTTTAAAAAAAAACGTTGGAAAAGTGTAAACATTGTAGTAAAGTTTGTGAGTAGTTCTGAATGGTTCTGTGAGAGGCATCATTCGCTTTTGTATTGTATAACTACGATCAATGCATACATTTGGTATATATTATTTTATGGTAGTACGAAAGCAAAAAAATGGGTTGTATAGAACATAGAAATATGGATATATGGACAATCAGGAACAATGATATATATACAGATGGATAAAGATTAATATCAGAGGTTTGACTTATATATTACACGTGTTGTAACCTTCTACTTCAGATTGCCTTTATATAAGTAGCACATATGAGTAGCATAATATACATATGAAGTTCAGTTCTCAGAAATCAAGGACATTGTTTGGCACAGCATCAAGCAGTACTGTTGTGCGCGAAACGAACAGCAGCAGTAAGCATGGCAACACAGAATCACCTGACCAACAAATTGCTTAGATAGATGGTTGATGATCTCTGAAACCTGGAGATCGTCTGATAAGTTCATATATGTCAGTTATGAAACAAGCTAGTTGATCTGCCAAACTCCGCGGCGGCACTGGTCCTAGTATACCATGGGTGGTATATTCTTTTCTTCTCATATACCATGGGTGGTATATTCTTTTCTTCTCTATTGCAACAGGTTGGTACAAAGATTACTTGTTGATCGGTGCAAGCTGCAGTACAGGTATCATATATGGAAGCAAGAATATTTTCGTGCATAACTTCAGTTATTTATGAACACCACTTTAAAGCAACGACTTTATCTTCAAATAGATATGCCCATGATGCATCTGCAAGCAGTCTTCTTGTTTTTTTTTCGGCCTGATATCATCTATTGTTATAAGTCTATTGTCTTCTAAGTCTGCTACGGCATCATCGTAGGCTTCTATAGCAGCAGATTCACCGGAGGCAGCAGTAACACCGTGAAATGTGTTTGTAGTTGCGTGAGAACTAAAATGATGCTGTGTTTACCCAATAGTTAAAGTGCATATGTAGAAATTAGGATCCAAATGATCTATGTCTTCAGCATGGATTTTCTGGTTAAGTTTACATAATGCAGCTTCAAGTAGCGCACGGCGATCAATGAGAATTGTAGGAGGCACCTATTTTATTATGAATAAACAACATAATGTATATTATTCGTTTAGAAAATCATAGGGCAAAACTTGACATTGTGATAGGAAAATTACCAGATTTGTATTATACTGTGGACAACGAACATGGAACACAAAATATATTTTGAAAAGTAAAGGGACCAAAGAATTGTATTACCTTGGTCCTTAGATCTTCGAATGGTCCAACTGAGGATTCGGAAGAAGACGATTGATTTGTCATCATGGTAAGAAGCAAAATCTTCAAAGAAATGCTGTAGAACAGGCCTAAAAAATAGAGGGTCAAAGGAACAGTGTGCAATCGTTGCATGTCCTGATAGCACCAATGATTCAGCGAACAATCAACAAATGAGCAAGGAATAAAGAATGGCCTCTTTTCATTTAGACAATATTCCTACTGTTAAATGTAGAACACAGAAGAAACAATTAAAAAAAAAAGAAAACTAAAGTAGTGTATTTGTAAGATGAACGAGCTATGAATTGTGCCAATTTCACAAAAGAAGTGAAGAGTGTTTCTTGTTTAGATAATTAATATTAGAAGCGGCAATCTCGAGTCGATTCCGTACATGAATGGTTGAGATACTAAATTTTGCTAGGGATAGCTATGTATTTAAAAGAAATAAATATAATCGCGTAATAAAAGAGGAAGATAGAGAATATTGATTTCTGGCGACGTTGGAACGGCGCAACAACCAAGAACGCCGGTAATCCGATGGATCCAAGGGAGAAGGGGAGATGCCGGCCGGTACAGAACGGGAAGTAGCAGCAAGGTAAGCAGATCAGCTAAACAGCGATGAAGAGAGCGACGGAGAAGCAGTTTGAGAGTTCGTCGGCGGCGCGGATGAAAGGGGGAACACAGGCGGTGCGGCAAGGAGATTGGCGAGAACGGCGCTGTGGGTGACGAGAGAATCTGGTGTGTGATGTACATCGTGGGCACCGTGCGGAACGATAGGATAAGATCAGTCGAGATGAGAAGCAAGCTCCGAGTGACTGCGGCGCTAATTTTTTATTGTTTTTCTTTTTATATTTGCTGTAAACACAAAGGAGACATTTTTTTCGTTGCTGAATGGACAGAATAGTTAGTTTGAAAAGAGTTTTTCATTTTTTTTATATTTGGTCCACACAACATCTGGTTGCGTATTTAGACGAAAGATATTTGTTGTTTCTGCGTACACATCGTAGATAAATCAACAGAACGAGCAAGAATGGAAACACAAAGCAGTAGTATGATTAGCAGCGACAACTGATTTTAACAGCGTAGGCACGGGGTCGCAGTTTCATCATTGATCATTAAAACATCAAAACAATACGATTTCAGTAGTAGAGATACAGCTGAAACATTAGGAAAACAACAGGTACCACGTTATCAGAGCTTGATTAAATTGTTGTTACCCTGGAGGCATCGACAACATAAGGAGCTACGATTGAAATATATACATATTTGAAACATTAGCAAAACAATCAGATCCAACGTTATCAGAGTGACTGAACCGTTGTTCCGCTGGAGCCATTGGCAACATAAGTACCCACGATTAAGGTATATACATATCAAAATGGCGAGCCTAAATTTTTAGGTGGCTGATCATTCTAGTTGCAGCACAGCGGGACTTAGTGTTTTCGTCAGCATCAGTATGTACATACCAAAAGGGCGAGACTAACCTTCTTAGTTGGCTGATCATCCCAGCGGCAGCATAGCAGCACTTCTGTTTTCGCAGCCCTTGGTCAGCGAAGTTATATTTACAGCACCACACAAAAAAAAAAGCAATAAACACTAAGCAGGCAACATAGGTACAGTGGGGAAGATGCGGATTGCAAAATGCTTGTTTCAGCTGGGCGGCGCCATAATCTGGCAGTAGTACGATGCAGATAACAAATAGTCAGAAGCATATGATACTCCTTGGAAATACAAGATCAATTCAAAATTCGTTTACCTTAGACAGCTTTGTGCTTTTTACGACCAACAGCTGCTGCTGATGAAGAGGGCGCTGCTTTATCAGCAACACTTAGAAGAAACAAGAAGAGAGCAGTAACAGAATGAGTGAACAAAAAATAGGTATTTAATCAATGAGTCTCAGATGATACATTAGATAAAAGCAAAGGAATCATAGTACCTACCAGGCATGGGTCTTGTCCCTCAGACTAAAACAAGCAGAATAAGCAGATGTGTCATGGGTAGTAAAAATGAGAAATCCAACAACAGTTGCATAAAACAATATTTTCTATAGCACAATGTATAAGAAGAATTAGTGATTAGTCTCTTGGCGGTCATCATCACTGAATAAACGCTTACGAGCAGATGCTTTGTTCTCGACACTGGAGCGCAGCCTACATATAGAAACATTTAGTAATTAGATGTGGTTGTAAAGATTTTTTTTAAAAAAAAAAAGAAAGAGAAAACAAAGGAAACTATGTTGGAATTGTTATTTTCCTTGTCTATCACATAGTGAGAAGATTGAATTAAGGAACCTGATTTTATCAGAAGCAACTGCACTATTCTGTATTGAAGAAACAGATGCTGGAGGAGTGATAGCATCCAGCACCTGGTTTCAGACTGGAGGGGTAACTCAGCGCTTCGCCGATCAACTGCGCCGCCCCTAGGGGGCCGCTGATCGCCCTTCGCTCGTCGGAGACGCGTGGGGGCAAACCTCAGTGCGCCTTCGCGGGCGTGGCCATCTCGCGTCGAGATATCTGCAACGGGATCTCTAGTGCCTCGGAGCGGTTATCGTCAGACAGAGCAGGCCAGCGCATACCGGTGGTGGTCGGAGAGGCGGTGAGCACGTGGAAGTGGACCAGAGGGGGAGCACCCAAGAGCGGACGTCGAAGTACTTTTCACTTCAGATTTTGGAGAGATTGCCTGGGTTTGACAGAGAGGGTTGATGGTGTTGGTAAATTGTTGGTCGATTGCTCAACCTATTAGAGTGTGGTGTTGATTGATGGGAGGAGTGGCTTTTCGAGAATCGATTCAATGCGATCAAGAAAGGAGATCAAAGCAAGTTGAAGTTCCGAACCTGGAAGGAGATAAGGGTCACATTTTCATGAAAAGTTGATTGAACAGTTCCCACGAACGCCATTGATGGACTTCTGGCCTCCAAGAGAGCGTACAGAATTTGGAAATCGGAGACTCACTCTAGCACCGAAACCAAATCGGGTGAAGATCTTTCAACAGGAGCAAGTGGATAATAAGAACAGTATTGTAAATAATGAGGACGAATTGCGAGTTGGATCACCGGAGTTGAAGATTAACTGGAAAGAGGGGAGAAGAACTTGGATTGATTCAGTGATCAGAGAGGGTTCGACCCTAGAAGCTAATATCCCAGTTCAGATGAAGGAAGATTGTAATAGCGATCTGAAGAACGAAGACAATATGGCGGGAATAAGTTTGGCGGGAAAAAAGCAAGTAACTACAGTGGATGGCCCAGCCCAAGTAGGCCCAAGAGAGGAGGAACGTACTGATAAACAGAGTTGGCGATGGGTTCGTAAGGGGACCGCGCTGCGGTCGGAGCTAGGGTTTGCAGCCACCATTCGTGATGTCCAGCGATTTGGAGGGAGAAAGGTGAAGCTGGTGCGATCCAGTCCCAAGAGGGTAGACAATCGTTCGTTCGCGCAGGTAGTGATGGGGGAGAAGGCTCAACTGGATCCAGGGGCGCGAAGGGACTAGAGAGCAGTTCAGGGGGGCGGATGGATGAAAGAGAGAATCAGATGTTTAGAGATGGAAATCGAAGAGAGGGGGATAACAGATGGTATACAGGTATAAAATTCTCGTCTGCGCCACAGATAAATAGAGGTGGAAACTTCGGTCAGTTTGGGGGAATTGGCGGCGATTTCGAGAGGGGAGGGAGAGACATGCACGAAGGTAATAGAGGTGGACACTGGGACCCGGGGAATATTTCAAATGATGGTGGAGGTTTTGGCACGAGGGGAGACATGATTGAGAACAAAGTTAAGGAACAAAGAGGAGGGACTAAGAGATCAAGTGGAGACAGAGATCTGCAACTAGACCAAACTGAATTCGATCTTAGATCTAAACTGAAGAGAGATATGAAAAACAAGAGGGTGTATCAAAATGCTAGCTATCCTGATAACCAGAGGAAGATGATGGGAGGGGGGGGGGGGTGGGGGCAAACAAGGGTACACACTTACAATTGTAACAAAGATGGTCATTACCAAGCTACTTGCACCAATCCTCCTTTTTGTTATAATTGCAAGAAGGATGGACACCGAGCTAAGACCTGCCCAGCAAAGAAGAGATTAAAGCTGAAGATATGTGGATTTGGTTTACAAGGTCAATCATTTTTCAGTATTTAGATTCCTGAATGGAATGAGAAACTAGTAAGTAACACTTTTCTTGGAGTTATGAATATCTTAGAGGGGTTGGCAGAGATTCAGTTAGTGGAAAAAGAATTAACTCATCTTTTCAGTAACATTAGAGGGTGAATGTTTAAGAGGTGCTCTAATAACCAATTCCTGATTCAGTTCCCTACTGCAGAGCTTAGACATGAGTTGACAAAATTTAAGAGTTTTGAATTTGTAAGTGCACGAATCAAAGCACAAGTTCTGATAGGAGAGGTGAATATTGAAGCTGAAAGCATTTTAGAGAAAGCTTGGGTAAAGGTGAAAGGTTTCCTTCCAAAAGCATAGTGATGGCTGTGGCTCAGTTGGTAGGGGATCCAATTGAAGTCGACAATACAACTTTAGAGGGGCTAGGACCTATTCGAATTAAAGTGTATTGTAGGGATGCTTCTAAGGTGATGGCTGAAACTTTAGTTCATTTCAATGAAGAGGGACATATGTTGACATGGTGGAGTGAACAAAGTGAGAAGCAAGAGACAAAAAAGAATGTAGATACAAGAATTTCGAAGTTTAATAGATATAAAGAAGATTTGGATAAAGATGATGAGGAAGATCTGTCAGCAGGGACTCATGATACTGGGTTTATGGAGCTTGCTAGACAGCAGAGAGAGGAATGAAGCTTAAGAGACAAAATATTCATGATAAACAAGAAGTAAAGCTAAAAGAGACAATAGGAAAAGAGATGGATGAAGAGTTTGAAGTGGCTCAATCTCAAACCAATAGAGGTGGTCTGGATGAAGAGCTTGATAAGGACAGAAGAAGTGAGGAGGGGATGATAGAAGATTTGGTTGATTATGATGATTCCCTTGAGAAAGAAAAAAGCTGATATGGCTAGAATTGATGCTGAGTTTGAAGAAAGGACAAATAAGGTGTCAACTGGTCAGCTAGCAGGGAGGCTTGAAAAAAGTGATGCAAACTTTGATGAGGGGGACTTTAATCTGGTGAAAAAGAAAGGAACAAAATTTGTTGCGGCTGACAGGCAAAGCTCTCGGGTTCAAGACCCTCAAAAAAACATAGTGAAAAAAGCCAAGGCAAGCAAGAAACAGGCAACAGGAGGACCATGTACAACATCTATCTTCTCTACTTTTACTTCTATTGACCCCATAAGTTTGATTGAATTAGCTGCGGCTAGTGGCATTATATTGGGTAACGAGAAAGTAACTGATATAGAGATGGTCAAAATGATACAAGCCCAAGAGAATGCATAGGCTATGATTTATGAGGCAAAATTGAGAGAAGAGATGAATCAAAAGAATGAGGGAGGGGGAGAAGATAAGGCAGATGATATGAAAGAAACAGAGAAAAGAGAGGAGAATGACTTAATCAGGTATCAGAAGAGGGGGATGCAAATCAAGCAGATAACATCTTAAGAGTGGACAAAACATCAGTTAAGAATGGAAAAGTAAAGAAAGCGGCCGAGAGAAAAGGGCAATTACCTATAGGAAAAAATAATACATGATAGTGTTATTTTGGAATATTAGAGGATTGGGAGGGATAGGTAGACAAGGTCAATTAAAAGAAATAATTAGAAAATATAGAGTGGATATTATATGCTTACAGGAAATGATAAGAGAGGATTATAAGATCTCAGAATTTCGAAGCTTTGTAGATGGTCAGTGCTTCTCATGGAATTGGACTGCCTCTCATGGGCATTCTGGGGTACTTTAATTGGAGTCAAACAAGGGGAGTTAGATGCAGTGGACATGGACTCAGGGGAATTTTTCTCAAGTGTTAGCATTGAAAATAGGAAAGATAAGTCTATTTGGGAAATTATTAATGTTTATGGTCCAGTCCAATTTGAGAGGAAGGCTAGTTTTCTGCAAGAACTGAGTGATAAAATAGAGAATGGCTCGATTCTACAGCTGATAGGTGAAGATTTTAATATGATTAGATTTGATCATGAAAAGAATACTGGATGTAGATCAAAAGTTGGAATGGAAATGTTTAACACCTTTATCAATGATAATGCAATTAGAGAGATTTTTAGAGAGGGATCAAAGTATACCTGGACTAATAAACAGAAAGTACCTATTATGAGTGTTTTGGATAGAATTCTTATGACTAAAGAGTGAAAAGATAAATACCCATTGGTGAGTGCTAAGAGTATTACTAGAGTTGGTTCAGATCATACTCCTATTATTTTAGATACAGGGAGCAATAATAAAAAAGAAAAACCTTATAGATTTGATATGGCTTGGCTACTAAAACAGGGGACAAAAGAAGCCATACTAGAGAAATGGCCACAGAGAGGTAGAGAAAATGTCCAGGAATTTTGGAAGAAATGGAAGGTGGCAATTAGAAAATTTTGTAAAGGTTTAGGTAGAAGTATTAATAGCAAGATCAAAAAAAAAGAAAAAGAAAGAGGGTGTTACAGAATTTAGAAGCTCTAGATGCAAGCATGGAGAGGGATGAAAGAAATACTAAGATTTGGGAAAATAGATTAAAACAGGATGACGAACTAGAAAATTTATATTATTTTGATGAAAAGATTTGGCAGCAGAGGAGTGGGGAGAAATGGGTATTAGAGGGTGACAGGAACACAGCTTTCTTCCATGGAGTGGCGAATGGAAGGAAGAGGAAATGCACAATTACATCTCTAGAAGCTGAAGGGAATGAAATCACAGAACCTAATATTCTCAGAGAGCATATAGAGGACTTCTAAAAAAACTTTTTGGACAAGAGCAGAGGAGCGCTGTAAGACTATGTGAGGATATGTGGAGAGATGAGGGTTCTTTATCAACAGAAGAGGCAGAATCCATGATTAGAGATTTCTCTGAAAAAGAGATAAAGGAGGCTTTAAATCAGATGAAAACAAATACAGCTCCTGGACAGATGGTTTCCCTACTGACTTTTTCAAGGAGTTTTGGGATAGGATCAAGAACTCTGTAGTAGAGATGTTTGACTTATTTCATAAAGGGAAATTGAATATGGGGAGGTTAAATTATGGAATGATTTCATTGATTCCTAAGATGAAAGATGCAAATGTGATAAAAAAATACAGACCTATTTGCTTGTTGGGTGTTGACTACAAATGGTTTACAAAGGTTCTGGCATTGAGATTGAGTAAGGTAGCACACAAACTCATAAGTCAAACTCAGACAGCCTTTATTCCTGAAAGGAATATTTTAGAGGGGGTGGTGATATTACATGAGACACTGCATGAGTTGAGAAGAACAAAGAAAAAATGGGTCATTATCAAATTAGATTTTGAAAAAGCTTATGATAAAATTCATTGGTC
>BCLG01000031.1:53490-78523 GCA_001602295.1 Zoysia matrella | reverse complement strand
TTTCTTCTTTTTTTTTCTTTTATTCCTCTTAATTCTATTCTTTAATTCTTAAGTTCTTGATTACTTATTTACTCACTCAATTATTTAAATGGTATGCAATGACATGAAATACATGGTGCACCTTACCATTTTATTTTTAAAAAAAATTCAATCTTGTCTAAATTGTGAAATGCATTTAAATTTCAAAATTTTAGTATTTGAAATTGGTTGAATTTTGGGGTGTCACAATGTTTCTAACCAGGGTCAAACTTAAGCGCCTCAACAATCTCAGGCCACTTAGTGTTAGAGGTAAATGTCTCAAAAAGATCAGTGGGTCCATACACTCTAGTTATAGCAACAGCATCATGAAAGTTTTTCAGCATGTAACAACGGCCACCAATATGGGAATCAGGAAGGTAAGTACGTTTTCCTATAGAATCACCATCTAAAGACCCAGCAGCAATGGCATCAACTATACCTTGGTAATGATGCATTCTTAATTTTTTTTTGTTATCAGCAATCCACTGTAAACTATGCTCATCAATTAAGGCGCGAGCGTCGACTCTACTCTGCATAGAAAGACGTCCGCAGCATAAATATGGATTTGCCTAGCCTTTTCTATAACGAAACTGATAACGGTAGAAATCATTCATCGTTACTTTTCGTTTGGCTGCACCAGCGGAGGAAGTATCAATATAGGGAATGCCTAACTGGAAGCCACGGTCACCATACGGAAACAGCAAAGGGTACTGCAAAGCCATTAGAGCTGGATGCAAGGATGAAATACACTGCAACCGATCATCAGCACAATGCACTATGATATCACGTTTGAAACTATGGAGAGAGAAGTCACCAACAACCAAAATAGCTAGATGATCACATGTCAGGAGGTTACACTGAACAGGATCCCGTCACGAGCACCAACTATTCTAATACCTACATTTTCTCCATCACCTTCTTTTAATCTGTCTCTAGCCTTTCTAAACTTCTGCACCAAAGGATTACAATCATCCAACATGCGTATCAAGCCAGCAACGATATCTCTATCAAGCGGACTATCAACCTCTTCGTCTGGTTGCAACGCCTGGATTCTATTAGTTACTTCATTGTCTGTATATATATATATATATATAATTCAGCAAAGCTAGGTGGTTCACCATCAGCAGGAAGCAATGAACCTATAAGATGACACACTTGACCATTAATTTTGAAAACATAAACTCCAGAACCTCTGTTGATATCATGATCTATCCTCGCACCCATGGAGATGAAATTAAACAAGCAATTATACTAGCGTATGTTACGCAGGAAATTCCTCGCACGGGAGCCACCATCAAAGTTAAGCAACGAACGTAAATAGGGAGGACGGTCCTTGCAAGGCCAGATATAAAGCTTACCACCGCGACAACATGAGTAATTTTGCGAGTACGATGAACTACACAAGGAAGAAGTTGTTCTCTCAGCGTACCAAAAAATAGCACCGCAGTGGCAATAGGTATATTTAGGGTGCCCATGATACGACCTTGATGGATAGGACTCTTAAGGAATGTGAAATATAAAAGAAGGCAGGACGTGGAGCAAAATAGTTAAAAAAAAAAGAAAATACAAAAAAGAAGAAGAAGGTACTGCAACAAAAAAAAGAACTTACCTTTTAAAAAGTCGATATAGGACTGTGTAAAATAAGCAAATTTCAAGGTTATAACACAACCATCAGTATCACCTAACATAAAGGAACAGAGCATCTTAAATGAAAACCAGGAATCACGATTCGCAGCAGAGAAATACCAACGCAAGAGTAAGTGAATCAAAGAAGAGTGGAACAGAGGGAAAAAGGAAATTACCTGTAAATTTTGAGCGCTTTAAAGACAAGCGCTCGATTATTTACTGCATCTGAAGCAGTCACAACAGGGAGGGGTGCCAGCTCTCCTAGTAAAAAGAGGAAAAAAACAAAAAGCAAGCAAAGAAACAAGAAGAAACTGAGACAGAGCTGGGGTTCTTTTCAAAAAAAATTTAAAAATAGGAAGGAGGAGGGAAAAGATGGTCCAAAGGTGGCAGGAAACAAAAGTAGCAACTGGGTGACAGAACATACTCTCTGTTTTACATGGCATCACAATGCAGAAACAGCAAACCGTATGAAAGAAGACGGTGCAGTAGCAGCTGATTAGGCAACACAGAAGGGGACATATAAAATAGAGGAAAGAAAAAAGTCTGAAAGAAGTACAACACAAATAGGGAAAACAGAAAGAAAACGGAGAGCTATAAACAGTGGGAATAAATAGGAATAGGAAAACAAATATGGAGAAAGCAAAATACAGAACCAACAAACAGAGATGCAAAAAAGAAAAGTCAAACGAACAAAAAGACTACAAAAAGAAAATGAAGACGGAATTGGTTTGCAGACATAGGACCTAAACAATACGATAAGACGATGAGTAAACATAAGGCATCGAACGAAGCAAGTTTAGCGCTAAGGCAACAGCGGAGTCAGCTAAAGTTTTGTAAGAGAACAAAGCATAGAAACTGTAATCAACAACAGTGAAGCCATACAATGACTGTAGAAAAACAACAGCCTGAAAAGCCACTTGCTCATAAGGCAGCATGTAGGAAATGGAAGGTGAGCTCCAGAAAAAGAAACGGCGTGAAGTACTGCTTGGGAACAACAACCTCAGCAGCAGCAAGAACTGCCCCGTCATCCACAACCTCAACTACATAATCAACATAAAATCCCGCAATGTACACATCAAAGTCTGAAATAAAGAGACGTAAGAGAGCCGAACAGCAAACATTGCTCAACAACAAGAGTAAAAAATGGAGAAGCAAGTTTTTTGTTTTTGTTTAAAGAAACATTAAAGCAAGGAAACTCCTAAAAAAACATGAAAAAGAAAAAAGCAGTGCAAAATCTAAAGGGACAAAGAAGAACAAATACAAAGAGGAAAAAGCAAAACAAAGTAAAAAAGGGAATAACAGATGAAGGGGAAAAAAGTGTACGTCAGCGTAAGGAAGAATAAATAGTGACGAGCGGGCAGTAGCAAAAGAAAACACACAATACACCAGAATAGGAACAGGAATTCCATACATTATAATAGTGAGGAAAAATAATGCAACAGCAGGAAAGGTAGCTTGCAACAACACATAAAGAACAACGACTACATAGGAACACAGACAAAGCAATAAACCATGCAGACAGAAATAGTGAAAACAAAATAGCAAAGCATTAAAAAAGATATTTGTAGCACAGAAACAGTCACAAAAAGTAAAATGAACAAACAACACTAAACACAGCAGCAGGACATAGACATCACGCAACGTCAGGCACAAGGACGCCACAGACGACCAGACGGAGCACCCGATCGAGCAGAAGAAGCAGCCGTGGATAGGTGGAGCAAGCGAGGCTGGCGGCCGTAGATCCAGAGGCGTCGACACCATGACGGAGAGGACGGGAGCTGGCTCCTGCGAGAGAGGGCGGCGACGAGAGGAAAGCGCAAATGAGGAACAAAGCGAAGCCAGCAGATCCGATTGGGATGTAGCCGATAAGGACGTAGGTGGGACCCGAAGGGGGAGGTTTCGGTCCAACGACGCGGCGACACGTGGGAAAGGAACCGCGACTTTTTTCACCGGCGAAATAACGACCGAGGCGCAGGAAGAGGATCGGACGGCGCGCGGGGCGGAGAGGGGGCACGTGGGGGAGTGCGAAGCGGGTGGCGTCGGAGATTCAAATAATCTCAGCATTGTGCTGTGAAATAATCTCTTCGTTTTTAAATTGATGTCACTGTTGACTTTTAAATTCAATTTTGATCATTTATTTTATTCAAAATAATTTGATAAATTTCATATATTTTGATATAATTTGATTTATCATTAGAGTTATTTGAATCACAACTTATAATTTTTCACATTCGAGCAAATTTTTTTGAATAAAATGAATGGTCAAAGTTGAATTTAAAAGTCAACAGCAACATCAATTAGAAAACGAAGAGAGTAGGAATGTGAGATGCTTTGGATTGCAGCCAACAGCTAGTTGCCATGCCAAACTTCATGCCTCATCTGGAATCCTATTTTCTGCATTTTTTGTAAAATTCTTAGAAGATTTATGTGAAATTTTGTATTCTAAATGAGTCTGCAGTTATTACCGTGCAGGAATTGTGTGTTTAGATTTCAGCAGCGATTTAGTGGGTCAGTAGACCAGTGTAGTTTATTTACGGTCGCACCCAAAATTTTTTTATTTCGGAATGTGAAGAGTTTCCTACCTTTTCGCATACCTTATCCACTCAAAAATCAAAGAAATGACCTTTAAACTTCAAAATCTCTCTTCCCCTTCACATTCTCCACATTCCTCAGCTTTTCTACCTTTCCCAAAACCTCTCCACGTTCTCCCATGTCCTCCCAAACCCATTCACATTCCAGACCAAGCAGCCAACTCCCGAGCAGACCTGATGCCTCCAATTCTCGTCCATGTTCCAGCGATCTGTCCAACGAAAGTTTACAAAATTTCACCAGGAGGTGCGCCCTGAAGTCCCCTACAACATATCTAAAATTCACGGCCAACAGAGGTTTTTAGCTTCCGAGATCATCATCGCAATATATGCTGCTCCCTGTTCTGGATCTGTCCAGCGTGTGCACCAGTAATTCTATCCTTGTTATTCCCAATTTCGACCATTACTTGATAAGAATCTTGTACCATGTGGTGTTCCAGAGCTTCCTCTTTGCAACCACTGAACTATTCACCATGATTCACCTCGGTTTCTCCAAGAACGCGCTTTCTTTATAATCTGCCACTGCAGGACTTTGTTCCAATTCAATTTGTTGATGTCCTTTTCGGGTGAAATAATGTCCAAACCATCATATCTCTGTTGTGTTCCACATAATTAAACACATTCCGGTTCAAATATTTCCTTGAATCTTGTAGTAAATAATCAGGAAAGCACATATCTTTGTGGTTCTGTTTGTGGACAGACAAACATGTGGCCGTCGTCCACCTTGTTATTATTTAATGCCTTGAAGTTTCTTTCTGTAAAATAATACTTAGTCAGTTCCCCAAACCTTGTTAACACTTCATAATGACCCGTCAATGTTGCATATGATCCTTAGTTGTTTAATTGCTTGTTTGGTTGTCGGTGGTCGCCTGAAGAGAAGAATACAAGTCGGAATTAAGAGAGGATATAAAGCGAAGATTGAACAGCACTAAGCAATATTTTAAGGCAAGTGTCCTTGACTACATTATACCTAATTAGAATGACAAGAATATAGAAATTGCATGCTATGTTAAATTAGAATCTTATGTAAGGTTTACTAGAATATTCCTCATTATTCCTTGAAGCTGTTTGGTGGTTCGGTGTGGTGGTGGTTTATTCTTATACGCTTAGTCTTGCTATCATAGTTGGGTTTTGGGTAAAACTTATACTACTAAAATTGATTAATGGTATATTTTCAACTTAATCATCCTCATATTAAATAAAATGGTAATGACTTAGTGTATAGAGAATCTGAGCAGGATGGATGGTATGGTATGATGTATTTGGATATTATTCGATGTTTATGGGATGTGCTTGTTACTGCTCTAGATTCTAAGGATCGATTCATAAACTATGTAACCTGGTTTTACACCGCAGTCACAAGGCTTAAATGGGTAGGCCTAGCCAACTAATTGGTTGAGCTTAGCTCAATGTGCACCATGTGGCGGTGTAGGGACGCAAGAGGGGGCTTCTGCTGCGGAGGTAAAATAGACTCCATGGATGCCGTGGCGATGAAACCTTAGCGGGTGCATATTAACTTAAGTGACACCTTGTAAAGGCTTTATAGTGATCTTCTGGCCACACACCTAATGAAATGTGTTAAGTATCGACGGATACTAGCATAAAAAAGGTTTTTAGTCCACTTGGCAACAGGGGATAAAATCACAACTTGTGGTGACAAGTGTGCAAACTCTCGAGATATAAAACTATGATGACAGCTGTGCTCATGGTCAAGAGCGGCCTGGACTACTTCACGATGTAAGCTTCATGACCTCCTAAAAAGTATGAATTGATTTTGGTGATTGAAGGAACACCACAGGTAACGGTTGTGATTGTAGGTTTCACCCCGCTAATCTCTATAACATGGTGAGTTTTCTCGATGGATGACAAAGGACTATCTCAAGAACAGGAGTTTCTGGGTGTTGGTGAACCAAGGCTAAGGTCTAGGTAGAGAGTCCATAGGAACTCTAGTACTATTAAGGAGGTCAAGTCATTCGTCTCCTGTCATACAAGTGTTAGAGGGTGTGAATGCTCCTTGGTTACCTCATAAAGCACTGAAGATGGCAGAGGAAGCGAAGTCGAAGATCGAAGCTTAAGTCCAGCTGAAGATGCAGTCACCAAACAGTCTGGTGAGCCCCAGAGGAGCCAGTCCAGAGAGAGGTGCTCTCAGAAATCGATATGAGCAGTCACCGAATAGTCTGATGGTGTAGTGACAGGACAGTCCGGTGAGCCAGAAGTTGAAGTCCAGAAAAGGTGTCTATGGAAGTTCAAAAGAGAAGGTCACCGGATAGTTTGGTGAAGGTATGCACCGGACAGTTGTTAGCTTCATGATCTTTGAAATCCCATAAAAGGTATGAATTAATTTTGGTGATTGAATGAACAACCAACAGTTGTGTTGTAGGTACCACTCTTTTAATTCTATATCAATATGGTGGGCTTCCTCGGTGGCTGACAAGGGTGAACCCTAGAAGAGGAGTTGCCGGGCATCGAAGGACCAAGGGTAAGGACTAGTTACAGAGTCCATAGGAACGCTGGTACTATTAAGGTGGGTAAAGTTATTTGTCTCCTGTCATACAAGTGTTAGAGGGTGTGAATGCTCCTTAGATACTCAGAAAGCACTGAAGATGGCAGAGAAAGCAAAGTCGAAGACCGGAGCTGAAGATTTAGTGACCGGACAGTCCGATGAGGTCACCGAACAGTTCGATGAACCCTGTAGGAGCCAGTCTAGAGAGAGGTGCTCTCTTGAGTCGAGGAGGATCAGTCATCGGACAGTCCGTCGGTGCAATGATCGGATAGCCCTGTGAGCCAGAAGCTGAAGTCCAGATAAGGTGTCTCTGAGAGTCCAAAAGTGAAAGTTATCGGACAGTCCGGTGAAGGTATGCACCGGACAGTCCGGTGTCCTATAGAATGGATTTCAAAGAGGGTGTTTCTTTGGTCGAGGAGGAAAAAGGGTCACAGAACAGTCCGATGATCGAGCCACCGGACAGTTCGATGATTGCATAAAGCAGTCAGCTTTATGACATCATGTCTCAATGGTTATTTCTGGGCTTGAAGCCTATTTAAACAGTGGAGGGAGACATTTTCTAGTGTGCCCTTAATCAGAATTGTTGGAGCCAAGTTGTGAGAGGCCAAGGCACACCACCAAGAGAGCACATTGCAAGATTACAGATCTTTAGTTGTAGTAGGAGAGTGATAGGGGGCATTCATACACTTCTAGAGCTTGTAGGGCTTGAGAGGAGTGATTTTGCCTATTACTCTTGGTGTGGGCAGCCTAGACCGGCTAGTAGTCGATGATTGAGCTTCTGAGGAGATTGTGCAAGATGTCGCCAAGTTTGTACGCAGTTCTGGGTCCCACACTCGAAAGGGACACCAAGAGGGAGCGTCCGAGCCTTGGAGGCTTGCTCTAGCGTTTGGGTATTATGTGCGACAGCCATGCCGCCGGTGTCTTCACTTCAGGAGTAAAGCGTACCCTTGTGAGCATCGTTCCGGGAATGACGGGAGGGATCGAGACTCTGACGGGAGTGGTTCAATGAGGATTAGGGGAAGACGTCTACCTTCTGAGACCTCGAGAAAAAAAAATCATTGAGCACTATCTATCTCACTCTCTTTACTTACTGCATTTACTTCCGTTTGAGTAGTGTAATATGTTGTTCTTTGATTACTCGGCTATCGTGTTAGTGCTTGCTTGTTGTTATTTCTTTAACACTAGCATTGTTAGGGGCCTTGGCCTACTAGACTTTTTAAGTTTGCTTCTGTTGCGGTCAAGTTTTATAGTTGTAGTTCGTAGCGAAATTAGTGCTATAAGTCCATCGATTCAACCCCCTTCTCGGTATCCTTGATCCTTACAAGAGCCTGATATCACATGAAATGGATTCCAGAGAGGGTGTTTTTCTGGTCTACGAGAAGACAAGTCACCAGACAGTTCGATGGGAGCAGTCATTGGACAGTATGGTGATAGGATAAAGCAGTCAGTTTTATAACACCACGTTCCAATTGTTGTTTCTGGGCTTAGAGCCTATTTAAACCGTGCAGGGGGACGTTCTTGTGTGTGCCTGAGGTCTAAACTGCTGGAGAAAACTTGTGAGAGGCC
The DNA here is from genome assembly GCA_001602295.1 of Zoysia matrella. NCBI lineage: Eukaryota > Viridiplantae > Streptophyta > Magnoliopsida > Poales > Poaceae > Zoysia > Zoysia matrella. Next base: position 70,222 of record BCLG01000031.1, on the reverse strand, counting down.
AAGGGACACCACCAAGAGAGCACAAGATAAGATTTGAGATCTTTGGTGCTTGTAGGAGAGTAATAGGGAGCATTCATACACTTCTAGAGCTTGTGAGGCTTGAGAGGAGTGATCTTTGCCCATTACTCTTGTTTTGGGCAGTCTAGATCGGCTAGGAGTCAGTGTTCGAGCTTTCGAGGAGATTGTGAAAGACAACGCTAAGTTTGAACGCGGTTTTGGGTCCTCTGCTCAAAAAGGACACAAAGAGAGAGCACCGGAGCCTTGGAGGCTTGCTCTAGCGCTTGAATATTGTGTACGACAGCTTGGCCGCCGGTGACTTCACTCTGGGAGTGAAGCGTACTCTTGTGAGCATCATTATGGGAACGACGGGAGGGACCGGGATTCCAACGGAAGTGGTCCAACGAGGATTAGGGAAAGGCGCCTACCTTCCGAGTTCTCGAAAAAAATCATTGAGCACTCTCTCTCTTTAGTTACCGTATTTTACCGTTTAAGTAGAGTGATAGGTTGTTCTTTAATTCCTCTTGTGGCTATCGTGCTAGTCCTTGTTTGTTGTTCTTTTCATATAACTAGCATTGTTAAGAGTCTCGACCTACTAAAATTGCATAGGATTGCTTCTGTTGTGATTGAGTCTCATAGTTTAAGTTTTGAGCGAATTTAGTCAAGTCCACCGATTCAACCCCCTTCTCGGTGTCCTTGATCCTTACAAGTGGTATCAGAGCCAAGTGCTCACTTTTCGAGCTTCACCACCTTGAGTTAGGGTGCTGAACGGGATGAAGACTCTGTCCGTATTTGATGGAGACGATTACTCTTATTGGAAGGCTCGCATGCAATTCTATCTTGAGTTAATTGATGAAAAAGCTTGGCTTGTGACCCAAAACGCTACGAATGAGAATGAGAGACTTGATCCTCTCTTTACTAAGTTCAATGCATCATCGACCGCACATGAGATTTGGTTGCAATTGCAAAACATCCATGAGGGCTCCTTTGAGGCCAAAGAAGAGCGTTACTATATTCTTAAGAAGAAGTATGATTCCATCACCATGTTACCACATGAAAAAGCTAACGATGTTTATTCTGTTTACATGTTGTGGTGGAAGAAATCAACGCCTTGGGTCTCAAGAACAAAATTGATGACATTGATGGTCGCTGCACCTGCGTAGTCCTCATCAGCGCATCGCAGCTCGCTCGTGCCACAGCTCCGCCTAGCGCGTGTCGCCGTCTGCCCTAGGCGCCGTGCCCACACAGCCTTGCTCGTGCCGCCGCCGTGCCTAGCATCACCGCACTACCATCGTGCCTTGTCATGCTCATGTGCGTCGCTCTAGTCGCCCTAGCTTGAGGATCATCGTAGCTCAATCGCTTCCAAGCTCTGGCTTCAACCGGCAAAACCCTCAGTAGGGTTTTGATTTCTCAAGTGATCGCCTGAGTTTTCGACGCTTGCTTTGGCGGATTCTAGCATGTTTCTCTTTGGGGTATCGTTACTATCTTCTCCACTTCATCGATAATGCCTCACATGCCCTAGAGTCGATTAATTGTGGAAAATTTGTAGTTCTTGCATAGTTCTTGCATAAAACTTTAATCTTTTATTGCCAATTGATGTGATTAATTGACAATTCCCATACTTAGTGATATATTGAGGTTATCTTTTTTATATTTTGATATGGCATTGAGTCCTCCTGTCGCTAATGTCACAATTTGGATGCATTGCTTATTATTTTAATTGTGGCATTAGTCCATCGATATCACCGTTGATCATTTTCGCTTTATTTGATCGGTGATATATCCTTGTTCCACTGCTAGGATTTCTATGTGTCACTTTCCTGCATCGCTTACAACCTATATCTATTCCTATGTGGTGCAGTGATAGTTTGTGGCAGTGGTTCATCTCAGCGGTAGTCCAGATCATTCTTGGACGGGTTTAGAGCCAAACTCTTAATTCTATCTTGTGAGGTCAGCTGGCCAGTGATTCTCAGTGTCAGTATTTCTTGTGACAGCTTGATAGTATGGGCTGACAGAGAGCGTCTACTGAGAAGAGGAGGAAGGGCAAGGTCGTAGAGCCTGAGAAGTAGAAGAAGAAGCAGAGGACAGGTGACCCTAAGTGGGATAGAGCTCTGGCAGCAGCAGAGCTGGATGTGCCTCCACACAGGAGGTCTGATGCTTGAGGATAGCTGGTGCAGAGAGCCAAGGGGAGTTGAGTAGGTTGACCCGTCCGAGAGTGGCGACCGCCCCCTTGGTAGCTGAGGTGCAGTCGCGGAGAGCTCCTACTAGTAGGCAGTCGAGAACTGCGGAGGGAGAGGCAGCCTAGAGAGTGTCACAGCCGAGGTCACAGAGGTGCTCTCATCAGAGGTCTGGGGTCTGCAGTGTTTGCACAGCTAGAGCCAAGAGAGCTCACCGGGACATGGCCAGAATTGCTGAAGAGGAGGTTGATCGGTTGACAGTCAAGGGCCCGGCCATGAAGGCCAAGAGGAGATTGGATTTCACTGTTTGGGTCCCCGCCGAGCGACATGCATATGCTGGTTACTTCTGGACCATTCTTCAGCGGAGGATGTATGATGCTCTCAAGAGACACCTTGCCACTAAGTGCAAGAGCTCAGTGTTTGCTACTCACCGCCACTGTTCTTTTGAGGCACTGAGCCGAGGAGCTGGGACAGACATGGAGGAGTATATTTCTTGTCTGCTTGGTCTGACAGAGTTGCTCACCCAACCTTTGAGGTATCGTGAGAAGATGGTACTACAGTTCTAAGCCTCCCTATGGATCTCCCCCGATCGCTCATAGCTTTGGTTTATCTACAGAGGGGAACCACACCGGTTTGAGAGATCTGATGTCATAACTGCTATGGAGTTTCTTTCTTCGGAGACACGGATCCACGCACTGGCCCATCCAAACTTTCTTCCACTGTATCGACCTTTTGGAGGGATGGAGCCGGGTGATGAGAGGATGAGTATTGCTTACTCTCCGCCACATGGGGAGCATTACTCAGGGCATCCTCTGAGGCTTACACACGAGGCTCGTGTATTGAGAGGGTTGTTGGGCAGGACGCTAGTCCCGAGAGCTGGCTTCAGAGAGAGGGTGATCATTTTACATCAGTGGTAGCTCTGTTTTCTTCTGAGGCATGAGCTGTTTGATTTGACCGATCTTTTGCTAGCCTAGATGGAGGATGTGATCTATGAGGGATAGAAGCACGTCAGTTACCTTTTGCCCGCTATATTTGTCTGCTGCTGAGGAGAGCTGGAGGGATGAATGAGGAGAATATGGTGAGTGGCCATAGATCACAATTGCCTTCAGTCCAGCCGAGCCGTCTGACTCCAGGGTTCTTAGAGTGTCAGCTTCCCAACGCACCCCTGAAGGAGAGGAGATCACAGCCCCTAAGGAGTTTGAGCTGGAGACTAAGGCTCCGAAGGGAGCACAGCCGTGGGTTGGGAGCACTAAGGCTCCAGGTCAGGCCAAGACTCCTACCTCTCGGGCTATACTTGATCTTGCTCTTGATGCCAGATTTGATGCTATTCAGTCAAAGCAGGCTGAGCAGAGGAGGTACAGGGAGGAGCACGATGAGAGGATCAGACGTGAGAGGACATAGTTTGAAGAGAGACTCTGGATGGAGAGGGAGCTTGCAGAGAAGAGTAGACAACAGAACAAGGAGTTTGATGAGAGGTCACAACGCACACAGCTGGAGATGGCAGCGGCCATATCTTATATGCCTGTCGGGTTTGGAGCGATAGTATCTTACCTCCAGGGGATCGGTGTGCCACCATTGCCTGCATTCTCGATGACCACGCTACCAGGTCCCCTGCCTTCACAGCTATAGCCGACAGCTCCTCTGCCACAGTACTCATCGGTGCCAGCCTTCACAGCTTAATTGCAGCAGCAGCCCAGCTTCAACACCCTACTCTCAGCTCTGTTATCACCTTTTGTACCTTTTGGAGCATCCAGCGCAGCCATGACTACCGGAGGAGCCAGTGTGCTAGTGACTTCTTCTCAGTTCTCTCCAGTTTTCTCGTTCTTTATGTTGCCATTTCTTGTGTCAGCTGAGCCCAGAGTTTCAGTATCGACATTAGAAGCAAGGATAGCAGTTGGTAGTTCTCTTGTTCTGAGAGTTATATCGTTTGAGGCTATCACTGCTGAGTCCATTTTGACAGAGCCATTGCTAGAGGTTTCAGAGGCAGAGCCCACTGCCACCACAGCCGAGCAGCCCAGTGTGTCTGATGCAGCTATCCTGGTTGAGACAGGATATTCTACAAAGGAGGCAACTCAAGCCCTTGACAGCGCAAATTAGCTAGCTTCAATGGATGGCAAGGAGCCTTCTCTGACGTCTTCTTCTGGTCTGAGTGCTTTTGATAACCCTGAGCAACCGGGAGATGAGTCAACAGCAGCAGCAGAGCTAGAATCAGAGGAGCAGCCACCTACAGTCATTGCACCCGACTCTCCAACCGCGCCTGCAGAGGATTAGATCTAGAGTGTCGGGAATGTGCCATGTGGTTGTATCGCTTGAGAGGCTAGCAGTCTAGGGGGAGGCCGTGGATGGGTAGTTAGGGCTCTGATTTTTGTTTTGGCGGTTTTCTTGGCTCTTCTGTGATATTTTGATGAGCTTGTGTTTTATTCGTTCTTTTAGCTCATTGAAATGCACTTTGGTTCTGGACTAACCCCGTGGCTCCTATTGTGTATGGCTCCATGTGTTGTATTTGTCTTGCAAGTTCTCTAGTGCCCTGAGCATTTATTTATATCTATCATGCACTAACCTTTGTCTTTCCAGCGTCTCTCTTCTCTATATGCTTTCTCGAAGCAATCTTTTTGTATGATTAGATGACAAAGGGGGAGAGAGAGTCCTCACAACAGGAGAGAGATAGCTTACAAAGGAATATAAAGGGGGAGAACTCATGCAAATTTGTTGGGGGAGTTATCAAGGTAAGAGGTAAGTTTTTTTCGATGTGTATTTCTTTCTTTATCTTATATCATCTCGTTAGAAATTTGGTTGTGACTACTATGGTTGTCATCGATCACCAAAAAAGGGGGAGATTGTAAGCTTCATGACCTCCTAAAAGGTATGAATTGATTTTGATGATTAAATAAACACCATGGATAACGGTTGTGATTGTAAGTTCCACCTCGCTAATCTCTACAACATGGTTGGTTTTCTCGATGGATGAGAAAGGACGATCTCAAGAAGATGAGTTTCTGGGCGTTGGAGGACCAAAGCTAAGGACTAGCTAGAGAGTTCATAGGAACGTCAGTACTATTAAAGGGGGTCAAGTCATTCGTCTCCTGTCATATAAGTGTTAGAGGGTGTGAATGCTCCTTAGTTACCTCTGAAAGCACTGAAGATGGCAGAGGAATCGAAGTTGAAGACCCGAAGCTCAAGTTCATCTGAAGATGCAGTCATCAGACATTCCAGTGAGGTTACCAGATAGTCCGGTGAAGGTATGCACCGGACAGTCCGGTGTCACATGAAATATATTACAGAGAGAATGTTTCCCTGGTCTACAAGAAGACAAGTCACCAGACAGTCTGGTGGGAGCAGTCATCGGACAGTACGGTGATTGGATAAAGCAGTCAGCTTTATGACATCATATTACAACGGTTGTTTCTAGGCTTGGAGCCTATTTAAACCGTAGAGTGGGATGTTCTCTTGTGTGTCTGAGGTCTGAACTGCTGGAGGAAACTTGTGAGAGGCCAAGGGACACACCAAGAGAGCATAAGACAAGATTTGAGATCTTTGGTGCTAGTAAGAGAGTGATAGGGAGCATTCATACACTTCTGGAGCTTGTGGGGCTTGAGAGGAGTGATCTTTGCATATTACTTTTGGTTTGGGCAGCCTAGATTGGCTAGGAGTCGATGTTCGAGTTTTCGAGGTGATTGTGGAAGACGAAGTCAAGTTTGTACGCGGTTTCAGGTCCCTCGCTCGAAAAGGGACACCAAAATGGAGCACCCGAGCCTTTGAGGCTTGCTCTAGTGCCTGGGTGCTGTGTGCGACAGCCAGGTTGCCGATGACTTCACTTCGGAAGTGAAACGTACCCTTGTGAACATCGTTACAGGAACGACGGGAGGGACCGGGACATCGAACAAAATGAGGCTATGGTGTCATTAAAAAAATTATAACAATGTCGGCCGAACGTAACAGTCGACACTAACAAGTCCCAATAGCCCTCAATGTTACGACCTGGCACTGTTGTAACACCAACAGTGTCGGACGCAAGTGACATCATCCTACAAAACGATACTAATTTCTCACATTATACAATAGTGTCGGTACCAATAGACGTCACGAGCAACCGATAGTATCGAACACGACACCAGTGTCGGTCATTGCTTACTCCATCCAAATCGGACACTAGAAAGAAACACTATAGTGTCGGATAAACGTGATCTAACAAAAACCGACACTGATAATGAACATATCAGTGTCGGTTGGGCTAACGTCAAGAAAACTGTAACTAATCTGTCTTAGCAGTGTCGGTTTTTGGTGTCGTAGTTCAGATGACACTGCTGTTACCTGTATTGTTTTGTTTCTCAATATGTCCGACACTAGTATTTCATGTATAAATACTCGTCCTCTTCCTCCCGTCGGGGCACTCTGTTCGATTCTTTTTCGGAGAGTATGTCCATGCGGCGGTCGAGAAATTTGGAATACAAGGGGGGACAGGTAGTATGAAATAAATGTGAAAATATCATTTTTAATCAAAGGGGATATTGCTCCAGAGGTACATCCATGTCATGTTTGGAGGTTTTATGGTCTTATGATGTTGTTTTCATGTAGGTTTAGGGCGGGATATCGTGAGAGGAGTTTGAAGTAAACGTAGCGTGTACAGGCATAGATTTAGGGCGGGTTTTGTAGATCCCAACTAATTTTGTTGATCTCTAAGAGTATTAGTACATAGTTTTAGATCTTTATTTTACATATATAATAAGACCTACATTATGGTGCGGTTGGGGGCAGGAGTGAGAGTGAAAAATTAATTGTATATCTAGTTAATTTTATATCCTCCATATTATAATGTTTTCTCTCTTTATTTCTTTTTATATTAGTGATTTGTGAAGATGAAGGACAGATCTTGGATGTACAATGGCACTGGCGGAAATCCATTTCTATGTTTCAAAAATGTTACTTCATTTGTCGAAGCCGCTAAGACCATAAATATACATATGAAAACAAATAGATTATGGTGTCCATGTAAGAAGTGCAAGAATGTTGTAATGTTTGACACGCCCGTAACAATTTGTGAGCACTTGTTGGAAAATGGTTTCATTGAGAACTACTCAATATGGACCAAACATAGAGAGACTCAAGTGAATACACCAAGTATTGGAGAACAAGAAGTTGGGATTGGATACAACAAAGAGAGGGTAAGAGGTGAAGGCGACATCGAAGAGCCAAGGTCAGAAGGAAACAACACAGAACAGAGGGATGAAAGAAACAACGATGATTGTGATGTGTTTCATGAAAGTCACGATATTGAAGGCTTCGATGTCAAAGAACTATTGCGCCACATTGGGCACGAGGAAATACTGGAGAACAAAACAAGAGGCTCAAATAACTTAAAGATTTTGGAGAAGACTTCGAAAGACCTTCTATACGCTGAATCAAATAGGTGTGATAAGGAATGCACGATATTACAAACGATACTTGATCTTCTCACAGTAAAGGCCAAGTATGGGTGGTTAGACGCCAGCTTCAATAAATTGCTAGAGCTCTTAGCCAAATTATTACCGAAACCGAACAATTTGCCAACTACCACGTACCTTGCAAAGAAATTGTTGTCACCATTGACACTGAGCATACAAAAAATAGACGCTTGTCCGAACCACTGCATATCGTACCACAAAGAGTACGCAAACGACATGAGATGTCAAGTGTGCAATGCTAGTCGGTACAAAAGGAATGATCAAAGTGACGATTTAGGTTCTGTGGATCAACAAAAAGGAAAAAAAGGGAGGAAGATGAAGAAAAGCATTGGTAGCAGTCTGGATGACCAAGATGGCGACAATAAAAAAGTTTCAGCACTTGTGATGTGGTACCTGCCAGTAATAGATCGATTTAAATGACTATTCTCCAACTCTAGAGACGCTGAACTCATGATCTGGCATGCGGCCTCTGATGGGCGCAAAAAGGACGGGAAGCTTCGGCACCCAGCATAAAACCTTTGATGTTAACCATGCTGAATTTGCTAGAGATCTAAGAAACTTAAAGCTAGGCTTAAGTACTGATGGAATGAATCCATTTGGTGAGATGACAAACCCAAATAGTACTTGACCAATGATTCTAAGTCTATACAACATATCTTCATGGCTGTGTCACAGGAGGAAGTATCTTATGTTAGCTATCCTTATTTCTGGTCCTAAAAAAGCTGGCAATGATATAGATGTCTTTTTAGAACTTTTAATGGAGGATATGAAAAAGTTATGGGAAGATGGGGTTTGTGCTTGGGATGCTTACAAACAAGAGAGTTTCACACTGTATGCCATGATTTTTGTTACCATCAATGACAATCCCGCACGCTTGACACTAACTGGACAAGTTAAAAAGAAGACAGGATGTGTAGTATGTCTTGACCAAACATCATCAATGTACCTTCCTTTCTCATGTAAGTGGGTGTACATGCGGCACCGACGATTCTTACCAAAAAAGCACAAGTATCATGCAATGAAGGTACAAGTTGGTGTACATGCGGCACCGACGATTCTTACTAAAGTACAAGTAATAGTGTCGGTCAGGTATGACGTAAGTGGCAGACGACATTACATAAATCAATACTGTCGGTCCAAAATGAAGTCAGCAAAAACGACAGCACAATGGATTATATTTAAAAAAGAAGAATGTACAACTATATGACTACGTTCGTTGTGGAGTTTACGCAGGTTATGCGTAACTCCACTGCGAACCTATGCCATACAGTTTACACAATTCCTCACTTACAAACAGACTGCTAGAGCTTATAAGTTGGTCAACACTACCAAGTATAGTCGAGGTGGGACTAAAGTTACGTCACATAGTAGTGTCAAAAAAGTATGACATCAGCGTAAACCGACATTACAATATACAATAGTGTCGCTCCCGTATGACGTCAGCATAAACCGATATTACAACTAGCAATAGTGTCGGTCTTTTACTTCTATAGGGTCGGTCGGAAGTGACTGAAATTACAACGTCACTCAGCAAACATAACAAAACATTTCAATTTTTTAAGCACCATATGTTCCATTTTTTTGTACATTGTTTTCTAGATGATAAGCAATCCTATTTCCTTTTAGAACATATTTTTTTTATAAATTTTGTTATAACTTACCTCCTACATTCAGCATTTTCATATACTCATAACGTGTAGTGCCATATGATTGGTATCCTATAGTTCCATTAGAACTAAAACTTTCAAGAAAAGACTCAAAAAAAATTCAAGTAGAAATTTTTTAAGTTCCTTACACAATACAATTTACAAAAATCAAATTGTAGATCAAATATCATTATATACGTCGAGAAAAAAATAAAGAAATTGTTAAACTTATTAACAGTGTCAGGCAGGATGACATCAACTTAGCCCGACATAGCAATGCCACAGTGTCGGTCGGACTTGACCGAAATTACAACGTCACTCAGCAAACATAACTTAAATTATTTCAAATTTTTTAGCGCCAAATGTTCCATTATTTTTACAATGTTTTCTAAATGATAAGCATTCCTATTTCATTTTATAACGTATTTTTTATAAAATTTGTAATCGCTTTCAACGTACATTCAACATTTTCTTGTACTCATAACGTATAGTGCCATAGTGATTGGTAACCTATAGTTCCATTAGAACTAAAATTTTCATGAAAGTACTCAGAAAAATTCAAACAGAAATTTGTCACATTCCTCACACACTGCAATTTACTAAAATGAAATTGTAGGTCAAATATCATTATATACTTCAAGAAAAAACATTAAAGATATTGCTAAAGTTATTAGCAGTGTTTGTAGTGTCGGTTATCGTGACGTCATAGTGTCCGACATTGTTAATCTTACTATATAAACGAGACTTGTCGCATCGTTCCACACTAAACTTGGTGGCCTTTTCATTCCCCGTGCGACGCTGTTACGCTGCCAAAATTTTTCGCCAACCCTAAACCCACCCTTGCTGCTCCCGTTACTGCTCCTCCGGTACCGACCGGGGCTACTCGATCGTCCTCCTTGGCTCCGGCACAAGTCACGGCTGCGCGTCCTCCTCCGACCTTAACGCCCACCGCGTTTCCTGCTATGTACAGCTCCGGTCTCTCAGCGTCTCCTCTCCCCCTCACCCACTCCGGAACCCTAATGTAAGTATTCTCAACCATTCTTTCTCGGTAAGCCGTCTCCCCTTCCCCATTTCAGCAATCTGCAAACTGTAAGCCGCCTCCCCTCCCCCATTTCGGCAATCTGCAAACTGTAAGTCGCATCCTTTCCCACCATTGTGGCTTCAAAATGCTATATGACATTTTTGATGTATATACATATTATTTTTTTAGTTTATGGATACATTGTATGACCTTCTTTGACACAAAGGTAAAATTCCTGATTCCTATGTTTCTCATGTGAATTTGATCTGATTCTTGTGAAATTCTTGTGTGAACCTTGTGAAATTGCTGTGTGAATTACAATGTCGGTTTGATAACGTCAACGACCGACCACTGTTACCGTATAGTGTCAGTATTGCTGATATTATCTTTGACCGACACTATTATGACACATGTCCCAAATTCTCTTATATATAGGAAGGTTGCTATTGCTATGTGTCATCTGGATTATAAACATAATCTAGTATAATCAAATTGTAGGCACAATGCACTTTTCAGTTATATTTGTGCTCGATGATGAAAGCGGACTAAGTGAGATGAGAGTGGCAGCATGGACCATATATATCTTGCGACTTGCGATATCGGATATGTGTTGCCATACAAGTCAAGGACCTTAGAGCATTGGAAGGCTATTAAATTAGCAACCTGCACTGAGAGCAAAAGTCTTTCTATTCTGTACCCTCTTCTTTTGTTATAGATCATTGGATCTCTTTCATGATATGTCTAAAAATATGGGAAAGCTTGGGTAGTTGGCTCCATTGATCGTAAGAGAAGTACAGAACATGATTTCTTAGAAGTCCTCGATGCGTAATGACCTCTAATATCATTTTAATTCTTTAGTGATATGATATTCATAATCATGACACAATATTTCTTATCGATGACAGCTCTTAATTACAAATTCTACATCAAGCATGGAGAAAAACACCATCTAAAACGAAACGAAAAAATATCGCACAAAACACATTTTTTGGTACCACTACACTATAATTGAATAATCTATATCACTATATTTTTGTTTATATCTTTGAGACTTTTAACCTTTCCATTTTGTCTCCAAAGCGTGCAAAACAGCCTCTTGGTAGTGTGCATTGTGGCTACTATGTGTGCAAATACATAGAAGCTAGTTGTGAAAAATACATGACATTGCCCAATGATGATTATGTATGGAAAAATGTAAATACTTGCAGTTTTAGTAATATTATTATATGCATTTTCACACTGTATTAATATTTGCATTTTAGTAATTACTAATCAAGTTCTTAATATTGGCAGGCAGACAAGCAGGTGCAAGTGCAAGGAAGACAATTTGATGAAGCCACACTCAATGACATTGCATCTCGGATGATCCACTTCATGATGCATGAGTTTATTTTTCCAATGGGTAAATATTATTAATTTTTAGGTGATGTGGCAGCACATATAGAACTTGCTAATTGGTGCGAGAAATATCACAATTCCGAACTAATTCGCCAAAATTTTGAGCCTGGGCAGAAGAGAATTAATGAACAAGACCGGAGTTGGCCGAGCAAATGAAATTTTAGTTGTTAGTTCTACGTGAAGTATTCATATATATGTGTAAATTAAGCTGCTGTAGTGGATAAACTTGTGTATATATGTGCCCTAAACATTCCCTTTGTGAATACATTGTCTCTGCCAATATATTTTATTAATCTGTTATTTGCATTTGATTTGTGTTATTAAGATGGCTCTTATTGAAATACATGAAAGTGTCGGTTTTGTGACATCATAGAAACCGACACCCCTAATCCAGAAAGTAGTGTCGGCCACGTGACGTCATGATATATGACATGAGAGTCCTGTAAACAATGTCAGAAAAATTGACATCTTTGAGACCGATACTGTTGGTAGTGAGTGCAGTGTCAGTTGCATGATGTCAACACAATCGAAACCATAGTGGAAATGTCAGTGTCAGTTTCATGACGCTATAATAAACGACACTGGTGTAACTAATAGCAGTGTCGATCAGATGATATCATGACGTCCGACACTGCCGCTGTAGTTACTTGTGTCGACTGGGTGATATCATACCAATCGACATTACTGTTTTTGTTACTAGTGCCGGTCAGCTGATATCATGTCGTTCGATAGTGCTTTTCTAGTTTTTTATGTCGGTCTGATGATATCATGCCCCAACATTGCTGTTGTTGATACCACTGTCGGTCAGGTGACATCATACCGTCCGACACGGTTGTTTTTATCGCTAGTGTTGGTCTCGCTGGCGTCATCTCCACCGACACTGAAGACACAGCTATCAATGTTAGCCAGGTGATGTCATTTGACCGACACTGATAAGTTGATTCAGTGTCGATTTCTCCGGCCTGACATTTATTACTGTTTACAGCAGTGTCGTGTGAGGAGTATCGTGCAGTTTGACCGACACTACGGAACATTATGACCCGACATTAAAGGGTCTCTTCGTAGTAGTGAGTGGCCCAATAAGGATTAGAGGAAGGCGCCTACCTTTTGAGATCTGAAGAAAAAATCACTGAGCTCTCTCTATCTCTCTCTCTCTTTACTTACCGCATTTTCTTACCGTTTGAGTAGAGTGATAGGTTGTTCTTTGATTCCTTTTGGTGGCTATCGTGCTAGTGCATGCTTATTGTTCTTTTCATATCACTAGTATTGTTAGGGGTCTTAGCCTACTAAAATTGCATAGGATTGCTTCCATTGTAATTGAGTCTCATAGTTTAAATTTGTAGCGAATTTAGTCCTATAAGTCCACCGATTCAACCTCTTCTCGGTGTCCTTGATCCTTACAAACGAGTAGTTTCACTATATGGGATGGTTGGTTTTGGTTGGTCTTGTCTTGGTAGTCATGTGAGAGTGTGGGACTCGATGAGTTGGTAGCCAGGTGTTGGTACCCTGGTGAGCTTAGTAGTCAGATGGAATCCGATGAGGTCTCTTTGGTTCGTGGTCGGTTTTGGGAGTTAACACTTAGTAAATAGATTGCTTAGTAATTAAACAGTATAGTAGCATTAGTGCTTTAAACCTCATTAGCTTTTCTTACTTATAGCCCTCATGTCATCTTCTCTACACTTGCTGAGTATTTTATGTACTAATGTGTGTTGCTTTTGTTGTTTTATTGCCCATAAATGCTGCTCAGTGACAAGAAGATCAAAGAAGTGAAGTCAACCGATAAATTGAAAATGAAGCATAAAAGGTCACGTAGCCGCCAATCCATTGTCTGTGGTGTGCCCAATAGTTTTCTCCTTCCACTGCTCTTCAAAACTCTGCTATATATCGACTCTAGGGACGTGACCTTAGCTAGGATGGTGTTTATTAGATTTCTAGTCAACCTCGCCGATGAAGATGAAGATTCAACTCAATGAGCGTGAAGATTCAACTCAATGAGCTTAGATGGCAAATTACATGTGCAACACACAAATAACAAAACACTGATGATGATTAAAAGATAAAGTTCAACTTACTCCCTCAAGAATAGCCAAAGTCCAGATAACACCTAAACTATTTTATGCTTCAGTTTACCCCCACAAAATGATATTTTGTTTTAGCGCCTGCTAGGAAGAGCTGGCTGTCGTTGCAAAGCACAACCTCCCAGTACATTTCTACTGTAGCTTGAATACCCTACAGCCGCAGCGACCCCAAAAAAAGACACATCCAAACAGAGCCTTATTTTTGTTATCCATCCATAAGTATAATCTTAAGATTTACGAGATGATAGAGCACATTGTAATTGTAATGCAAATTAAAAATATATTATAATTGTTGTCATTATTTTTGTAAGAAAGTACCTTTAATCATAAATTAATCCTTGGGATACAAATTGTACAAAAAAAATGATAAAAAATCCATGATATATTTTTCTACCAGGTGTTATGATGTATATTATTATCTCTTAAAGTTACGCTTGCATATGAAGAACTAAAAAAAGACAAATTATATTATGAGGTTAAGTAATTGAACCAAAATGATATTTTATAGGGGTAAACTGAAAAAAAAATTAGGGGGTTATATGGGCATTAATCACATATTTTAACTTGTACTATCTATGTTTTAAATTATTACCGACGTTCAAATACTCGCTCCGTCCCAAAAAAAGTGAGCATATGGATTTAGTCAAACATGTCTTTGACCAATGATTTTCATAAACATAAATTAATTGTAATATATAAAATATATATTATGAAAGTATTTCTTATGACAAATTTAAGTACATAGAAATCATTGGTAGCTCGATCACGCGAATCCCAAACAAACATTTATGTTGGGATGGAGGTAATATTATCTTCTACTATTTATTTTATTCAAAAAAGTATCATAAACATCTTGATTTTTTTTGTCATGAAAAACATTTAAATATGACTTATGATTTTATACATTTGAATTGAATAATACAAATAGCTAAACATAATGTTAAACTTCCACAGCAACAACAATTTAAGGTAAGAGGACTTGTAACATGTAAGGCTCTTTATGTAATGTTTGATTGGTGGACAAAGTTGGATCGTATGGAACTTTCCTTAACAAGATGTCCAGGGCAAGATGATCCTGGATAGAATGGTACAAGTAGAATGTTTGATTAATTGTGCAAGCTGGTATATGATTGTGTTTATTTGTTGTATATGATTGTCTATAAATGTGTTAATTTATTTAAAGAGATTATATTATGTTAACATATAACATAATTATTTTTAATAAATATATTTTTGCATATATAATCATTGATAAACTACATTAATTAATACTAATCCTCACTGTTTATAATTAATCAAAGATTAAATTATCTCTAAACATCACTAGGTAATAGGCACAACTAGTAATATCTATTGCAGTTATAGAAGTATTAAAAAGTAGCAAATTGCCATTAATAACAACTAATATTAACTAATTATACCTAATCACAAGCTATTAGCAAAGCTAACGGAACCTGGACAGAATACTTAGGCCATTTTTCCCCCATGGATCGGTAAAACATCTTAGTGGAACGTTCTATGATGAGTCCCCCCTTTTTGCTCTAGCCAACCAAACACAATGACACTATCTGATCCTGAATGACTTCGCCTTGGATTGGCTGATACGCTCATCCAAACGTTAGTTTCTATATGACAATGATGGTGGACTTTCTTCAGCTGTGGGACATTCTCCTTGACCTCGAGCTGCAGCCTGATGTGCAAGATACACATATGTGGAAGTTCTCCTCTTCGGGACATTATTCTGCCAAGTCTGCATATGATAGCCTCTTCATTGGCTTCATTGTGTTTGGGCCATGGGAAAGAATTTGGAAAACACGGGCACCACCAAAGTGCCGTTTTTTCATGTGGTTGGTAGCTCATAACCGGTGTTGGACTGTAGACAGACTAGCGAAACGAGGGTTGGATCATCCAGATCGATGTCCTTTGTGTGATCAAGGAGAGGAAACCATTAACCATCTCTTGGTCTCTTGCGTCTTCGTAAGAGACTTCAGGTTCTGTTTGTTATCTCAGTTTGGTCTGCAGATTTTAGCATCACAAATGGATGATGACAACTTTGAAGAATGGTGGAGACACTCGACGGATGCCTCTTTTGGGTTGCTTCGGCAGGATTTCAACTCTCTTGTAGTGCTGGGGGCTTGGACTCTTTGGAAACACCGTAACTGTTGTGTCTTCGATGGTGACAATCTTAATTTAGCTGGAGCCCTTAGCTTTGCTGGGGACGAAAGGCAAAGTTGGGAGATGGCGGGTGCTAAAGGATTGTCCTTTTTGTCTGCCCCTTTGCCTGAGCCCAGTTAGGTGGTTAGTGTGTGTGTGGGTGGCTGTAGCCCCCTGTTTGGTTTTTGGGGCTGCTGTTTTGTGTGAGGTAGTGTTCAGTTTGTACCTCCTTGTTCAGGCTATTTTACCCTTCTTCTTTTTAATATAATGATAGGTAGATCTTCTTTTTAATATAATGATACACAGATCTCCTGCGTGTTCGAGAAAAAAAAAGATGTGGAAATAATTATTCAATGAAATAGTAAGAAAACAATCTTCTTGCATACTGTAACTCATTACTGCTATAATCTGAATCTTGTTGGTACTTAATCCAAACGTTCCCACGATGTGCTCGCTCTTGTATCAAAAAGAAATAATTTTGGACAGTGTTTTGATCAAATGTTGAGAATATAAATTATAAATATTTTTATTTGTAAGCTTAGAAATGTGAAAAATCATATGATTTGATTTGTCTTAAAAAATACTTTTATAAAAATATAAATATATCACTTCTCAATAAATACTTTTACAGAAAATAAGAGTCAAAGTTATGTTTTGAAAACCGTGTAGTTTGTCCAAAACGACTTACTTTTTGACACTAGAGTTCTAAAGAAGCATCATACCTTGGTTCAATGTAAACAGTCTTGTCTTTATAGTATTAAAAAATTAGAGATGGATAACAAAACATAGATCAGAAGCCAGATAACAAAACATAGAGAAA
>BCLG01000031.1:30748-53046 GCA_001602295.1 Zoysia matrella | reverse complement strand
TACCCTTATTTCAATTTTTTCTAAATTTTATCATTACTCATTTTAGTGGATGTTGTTTGGTTTTCGGGCATCTAAAATTTTAGAAGAAAAAATTTTACTTACAATTTGAATTCAAATTCAAATTTTTAAATTTAATTTGAACCATTTTATTTCCTTTTAAGCTCATGGACCATAATATGAATTTGTGAGATAAAATTGATTCCTATAACATTCACTAATATGAGTAATGAGAAAACTTAGTAAAAAATGATTGAGGGGCAAAAGTCTTTTTCAAACCTCTAAATGTATAAGAATGGCAAATGAGAAAAGAAAGTTAATATTAGTGGTTGATATGGAAATTCAAAATTTTGAGTGACTAATAAGGAATCAAAAGTTTTTTCAATGGCTAATAAGGAATATTAATTGCCCCAAAATATATCCTAAATCATATATTTTTCTCTAAAATTGAACTGATTTATAAAAAGTTTCCATATAATTCATGTAGAATTCCTCGTGTCAAATGAGACCTCCAAGTTAATCCTTCGATAGCCAGTCATTTTCTATGTATTAGGTATACACACTTGGGTGCTGTTTGGTTCAACGGAAGTAATGTAATGCAATCACAAATATTGTAATCATAATCAATGTATGTCTGACATACAGAGTTTGTTTTGGTTGAATTTTGTAATGGTTCTAGTTTTCAATACGTTTGTTGGTTAGGGCAAAAGCTACGTAGTTCATTACCTTAAGCTAGCAAGACAAAATAAGATGAGTCAACAGTATTGATCTACAAACATGCAAGAATGAACCATCATACTTTCCAAAGAGTCATCATATTTTCTGCTATAACTTTAATAAAGGTGAATGAACCACCAGATGATATTTTTCTCAAAGCACCACAATATAATATTGTACTTGTTATTTTTCTGCGTGATTTTGTTTAAGAGCAGCGAGATAGTCTGGTAGATGCGGTGGAAGGAATAAATTAGGGTTTGTTGCTGGTGGCCCTAGCAGCGCTTGCTGTGCTGAAGCTTGAGCTTCGTGGAGTGGAGGCTAGGAACGAAATGGGACGTGAAAATCCGGTTCCGATCAGCTCCTAAATACCGTATTAATCAAAATTTGTCATTATTTTCGTTTTCGAATCTCGTAAATAGAAACAGGATGAAAAAGAAAAAACTAAAACAAGATACGAGATCAAAAACAGTTAAGCCGTTTTTTCCATCTGTTTAAGCGAGATGCCGCGGAATACTCCCGTTTTTTACCTTGTTTATGATTATACGGGAATCCAACCCACAATAGCGGGAGACCACCCCACCCGCCACCCTCTGTGCGGTCCAAAACCCGCTTCAGCGCATACATATAAAATGGTCACAACCCTATCCGATGCCCAGCGACCACCAAGTCCCGACACCGCCCCCAAGCACCGCGCCTCTCGGTCCCAACCTTATAACAGCTCGAGTCTAAATACGGTCACACACACACTGTGCACCTACACAGCAATTGGTTTACTCTCTCACAAACCTCCACCCACACACGCACGCCGGCAGCCGCCGACCCGCCACCCTCCTGCCTGCCACCGCCGCGGTCCCTGCCCTTCAGCGCTCGCGAGCGTTGCCTCTATCCGCCACTACCACCCTGCGGGCTAGCCGTCACCAGCCAGGCTAGCAGCCAGTTCGTTGCCCTGCGGCCGCGCCAGACCCTGCACAGCCGCACTGCTCCACGCCGCAGCCTCCTCGCCCAACATGCTCTGCCGTCCGCGTCGCCCCAGCCAGCCGCCAGCCACCAGATCCAGGGGAATAAGGCACCCGTCGGAGGAAATCCTTCTCTTTCTTTGGCACATCTGATGTTTGGAGAGGCGTCGTCTCTCGGCAAATCCAAGTTCAGAGCTTCTGATCTTATCAAGGTCAATCTCAAGTCCGAGCTTGTACAGGCAAATCCAAGTTCAGAATTGAGCGGTGTTCACTGTTATCAGGGTCCAATAGAAAGGCAAGGGAAGCAGTTCTATAGTTTTTTTTTTAACTCAGAAAACAGCCCCTGATGTGAGATTTTATTGCCAAAACACAGAGTTATACAAAGAAAACAAGAGAAAAAGAAAACAAGCAATTCTGTAGTTGAACTGTAATCGTCATGTCATAATTAGTTCTATGGATATGTGGTATGCGATTAGAGACTTATTATGGATATGTGAATCTGTTTTTTCTGATTGATATTGCTTTTATGGCTGCGATGTTGTCGACTTAAATTGCCAGCTCTCAATCGATACCGACGTATTATCGCTCAAATTATTTCGTTTTTTTATTTTTTGATATCTTTTCGAACGTTTTCATTACTGACTTTACCTTTTTCATTTTCATCCAGTGAAATAAATATAAAAATATAAACGAGAGGTGTTTTCCTGCGGTTCCCGTCCGTTTACCTAGTGGAGGCACTGGAGGGAGGGGAATGGAGGCAGGGGCGCACGTCTGCTGACTTAACATGTGCTTAAGGCAGCATTCACTGTTTGAAACAGTGTAATGAGTTAGGAGCTACAGTAAACTTGCATTAATCTCTATCATTACTGATACTAATTATTATTCATAATTATATTTGAACTGTTCACTAGCACTGTAGCAATAAATATGGTGTATCAACTCTTATCCAACGATCCAGGATTGATTAAGGCAGCACGGGCTAAGGCAACCGATCCGCTTCCTAGAGGCAAAGCACTATATGTGACAGGGGTATTGACTGGTGAATTGTTCGGGCTAATGGTGTTCATCCTTCCTCTTGTTAGGCTACGTTTGGAACAAAGGAATGGAAATATAGAAAAAATTGCAATTATAGTTCGATATACAGGTAAATTACAACTATATTCTAGTGATAAATGGTGGTCGAGCAATGATAGAAAGTATGGCCAGCAGCACGTAGGCTGGAGCAAAAATAGAGAGAAAAAAAAGGCAAAAATCCCTTTCACATCTACTCGTAATATTCTCTGCAAGTGTTCATTCTAGTGCTCTAGTAGAGAGGGACAGAACAGAGAGCGGCGTGAGAGCACGGGAGCCACGTTTCCTTTAGGTTTGAGTAGATTTTTTCTTACCTTTGAAACGCTGTTGCATGGATGCCTTTCTTACGGAAGGGAACGAGCAATTCCTAAGTTCCAAACGTGCAATCACGGTTCCTTTCCAAAGGAAAAAGTTCCTACAAAATTTCTATGCCAAACCTTCATTTCAAACGGACGCTGTTTGTTTCTCCGTAAGAAGGGCCTGAAACTCTAGAAGAGAAATTCTAAATAGAGCCAAAAGAATGTCATAAAATTGTCCATAATTTCTATTTTCTGTACGGCTTCTTTGATGCTCGACGAATAGATTATTTTTAAGATTTGTTGGCTATGATTTTGATCAATAATTTTTATAAATTTAATTAATATTAATATATATATTATATATTATAAAATATTTTCTATCAGTGTTTGGTTTATTGGCACAACTGTGGGCAAGGTATATTTTTTAGCACTCTTTCCCACATGTTATACTCTTAATTTCTTATCAAACTTTACCACACTTATAGAGCCATACCTTTTTATAGCAAACCACACTTAATTAAAATTAAATCTGCAATTTAGGGGCCAAACTAAACAGGCTAAAGAAGTTTTTGTACACACGAAAACCCAACAATGACAGCGAAGCCAAGGCGCGGCACCGGACTCCCCTCCTCCACTCATCTGTTCCACGCGGGATGGCGTGCACGCATCCAACTCGAGACTGCCCAGGCTCTAGGAGAATGACACCTCACTCTCCCTTCTTGATGCTTCTACTTAACTTGCTATTCCTCGTGAAGAGCAGGCTGGCTTTTGCTTCCACTTCTTCCAGACCCCAATCGCAAGAACCAATAGCCTAGCTTCGTCTTCTTTTGTTGGTAAAAAATCCTAACTTTGGTTCTGTGGAATACTCGTGTTCATTATCTAAAAAAATGGAATTCTCGTGTTTGCGGAGTTGGTTTTGCTTTCAATCAGATCTAAATCTTTCTCTCTCCAATCTTCCAGTTTACTACGGATTCTGTGGTGTTTTGCATTACTAATCGGTCTCACATCCATGGTTTGAATTTCTTAGGTTCTGCTTCTTTATCGCTCAAGATCGATGCTAGTGACATCAACAAACAACTCGGTGCCCAATTAAGGTGCGTATGCAGCTTAGGTTCCAAAATCGGATTTTGTTGCAAAATCCGCCACCACTGATTTCGAATATTGTTTGGTTCACCTGTTTGCAGAGTTAGTGCGTCAGCCACCGTAGCCGATTATGGAAGTGGTGTCTTGCAGCCACTCCTGCTCAGCAATACATCAAAAACCTCGAAGCGCCTGGAGGCTTCGGAATAGTGGTCTTAGTCTGGGTCATGGCAAGCTTCCTCGGCCTAGAGGGGGTGCTGTTCTTTTTGTAGGAACAGCAAGAGGTGCATCGAGTCCGAGTGATTCTGCAAAAGTTCATTCCAGTCGGGGATTCTATGTGGGTGATGTGGATGCAGCCCTCCAAGGCGTCCCCTCCAGGAAGGCCGGGGAGATTGAGAAGGTGATGATTCAAGGCCTCCCCGAGGGGCCAGATAGTTCACCAATCAGCACTGGTTTCTGGGAATGGAAGCCCAAGCTGACGGTGTACTATGAGAAATCCGGCACGGAGAATAGCAAAGCCCCGGCCGTGCTTTTTCTGCCGGGGTTTGGAGTCGGCACTTTCCATTTTGAAAAACAATTGAAGGATCTTGGTCGTGATCATAAGGTATGGACAATGGATTTCCTGGGGCAGGGCATGTCCTTGCCTGGTGAGGACCCTGCTCCTAGTAGCCTTGCTGGGGAACAGAGCGCTGAGACGTATTGGGGGTTTGGACAAGATTCGCAGCCTTGGGCGGAGGAGTTGGTGTACTCTATAGATTTGTGGCATAAGCAGGTTCAGCATTTCGTTGAAGAGGTATTGCTTGGATTAATTAATTGTGTCATCCAATGTTTCTTTATTGAAATGTCATCCACGTTTAGTTTTAAAATCTAAGTTCACCTCTTTAGAGACTAGTTAACTCACAAGCATCCTAACCAGGGAGGCATTGTTTAGTTTCTTCAATTTTTTTCAACCTGTGTGAAACTACTTAAAATTTGTACTGTAGAGCTTCATAAGTTAAGATATGCATATTCTACTTCTATCTGTTAATGCTATTTCAATTTGTATATGGAATGTTTCGCCTAGAAAATCCACATAGATAAGTGGATACTTTAGCCATCTATGCTTTTGTGTTATAGAAAACGTATTTAAAGCATTCATAGCATATATTTTCTCCACAGGCTTCATACATCATGTTTGTTAAGCTCAGTTCACCTCCTTTTCCAGGTTATCCGTGAACCAGTTTACATTGTGGGGAACTCCCTTGGAGGTTTTGTTGCTCTGTATTTTGCGGCATCCAATCCCCACCTTGTAAAAGGTGTTACGTTGCTTAATGCGACACCATTTTGGGGATTCCTTCCTAACCCTACTACATCTCCTCGGCTGTCCAAGATATTCCCATGGGCTGGGGCATTTCCTCTTCCATCATTTGTGAGGAAGATTACCGAAGTAGTGTAAGTGTTATTTATTGATTAAAACATATTCTCTTATTAAATGGTTCTCACTGATGCTACCTAATTCTATGATGCTTTTGCTTCGGTATATTGAATCAGTGGGTGCTTTTAAGAGATTTCATGTATAGTTTTCTAGCCCCTGTATGTGCATGTTTCACCTGTAAAAAAATTGTTACTCCAGTGTTTTAGTTAACTTCTTTCTCCAGTACTATTGGAACTATAGAAATTAAATCACATATGCAAGAAAATAAATATTGTGGCATATTGTTTGAAGTTATGCCTTTATTTGTATATTTGCATCATACATACTGAAGGGATATCCATTAATTTCTTCTTTGATGCAGTTGGCAGAAGATAAGCGACCCTAAAAGTATCCATGATATACTCAAACAAGTATATGCTGATCACTCAACAAATGTGGACAAGGTGTTCACTCGCATTGTAGAAATAACAGAACATCCGGCTGCAGCTGCTTCATTTGCCTCCATTATGTTTGCTCCAAGGGGTCAGATATCATTTCAAGAGGCACTCACTAGGTGAGTTGGATAATCCAAAATATCCACTGATACATTGGTCATGAATATAACTGTGTCATTTTAACACCAATCATTTTGCAGGTGCCAAAGGCAACGCATTCCTATATCTCTTATGTATGGGAGAGAAGATCCATGGGTTAGACCTATATGGGGCATCAAAGTCAAACAGCAAGTGCCAGAAGCACCTTATTATGAAATCAGCCCTGCTGGGCACTGTCCACACGATGAGGTTCCAGAGGTAAGCATTGCACTATGTTTTTAAAATGCACGCCTCTCGTTTTTGAATTTATTTGTGTTAACTGCCAAATTGACGGTTCATATGGAGTTGGATGTTTCTTTATCTCAAAAATAGTTCTTTATAAGTCGAAAGAAGTACAAATCTGGGGTCATTTTACCTAGATAAATGACACATACTATATGTCTTTCGAAAGGACCCTTACACTAAGCAATATCTTGTCATCTTATTCATCTACACTCCTGATCTAAGGATAGCCTCTAAAACTCTGCATCTTGTAGAGATAACATCATCTACAATCTATGACCTCCGCACTGTAATTTGTACAGTTGTTACCAATTGTTGTGGAACGGCGCTGGGGCCTCAGCCCACGGCACAGGAAGAGCGACCTAGTCTTCTCTCTACTTTCTTTTCCCTCTCTCTACCTGAGCTGTCTTCATAGCCATAGGTGCTAAGGGGCAACTAACCTTAACAGACTAACAATCTGATCTAACAAACTAACAACCTGATCATATCTTACTAACAAACTAACTAATTAATCGGCGCTGCTGGACAAGGGTATTGTGGCCATGTTATTGCTCCTGGCTCCCATAACAACAATATATTATTTTGTTGTCAACTTTTTGACAAAATGCTTTTATTTAATGATAACTTTGTTTGGGTTTGATGGATCTGCCGAGCAGTGCAAAAGTCTGTTTGGTTGATTCAAAGAAGCTAAACATAATGGGATTGTGAAGGATGGATAGGATCGGGGTGAGTCGATGGTCCTTGATGAAGTTGTACAAGTAACAAGTTTGTGTTAAATATTTTGGGTGGCACATGAATGTGTTTGGTCGGTTGAACAGGATGTTAAGATAAGGATACTTTAGTCTACTACAAATATTTATTGAGTTGCATGCACCAACCAGTTGACCCTTAAAGCTTAAGCTGATGGGGAAAGGTGGGCAATTCACTTACATTCCAACAGTATTACTGTCATTAGCTAACTTGATGACTTAGTGCAGAGTTAATTGAAGTTCATCATTTCTGCAAGTTTGTATCTTTGAATTTCCAAACATTTGCAGTTATTAACAGTGTGTTTAATGAAGTTACCATCCTGAAACTTCTGATGATTATTTGATAAACAGTTGTTGATGTCCACTGGATCTGTAATACTTTCTCCATTCATCAGGTTATAAACTACCTACTCCGTGGGTGGCTCAAGAACCTAGAGTCAGAGGGTTCGATTGAACTGCCATTTCTTGAAGAACCCAGCTATGCTGAGCATGGTGTATCAAAGGAGCTGGAGTTTATCAGAGAAGGATCAAGGAAATCAGTTGGTGTGCGGCTATATGGTTCAAAAATTTCCTTGTGGAGCCAACTGAGCTCATTCTTGAACACTCGTGTCTCAAACTCACGGGTAGTTTCCAGATAACTTGTCCTTACAGCAGTCATAGATACTAGAAATAAGAAGCCTCAATTGAATATTAATTTATTACTTTATTTAATTAGTCAGTACTTGCAGTAAATAGACAGTGCTTTGTAATTTCTAGTAAATGTAAATATGTGCTGCACAGAAGCAGTTTCAATCATTACTCATATAACCTGTCAATATACTTCTCAAAAAAGATAAAAAAAACTGTGAATATCCTGGAAACTGTCTTCAAAACCATGTCGATGTTTTGTCTACATAATGATGATGATGTTTTGTCTACATAATGATGATGTGCTCCCTTAATTTGATGTCGCTTGATTTTTAAGTTCAACTTTGACTATTCGTCGAATGTGTAAAGTTTTAAGTTGTGATTCAAATAACTCTAATAATAAATTAAATTATATCAAAATATATGAAATTTATCAAAAAAAAATTTAAATAAGATGAATGGTCAAAGTTGAATTTAAAAGTCAACAGCGACATCAATTAAAGAACGGAGAGAATACGTGTTTCATTGGATCATACGTATTCACATTTACTACTTTTTCATATGATTTCAGGCCTCTTATGTTGTTAATTCTGGTATTTTTTTCTTGTTTTTATTGGTTTTACGTACCTCAGTTTCTGGGGATGGCAAATTCAGTGTTCTAGGATTGAAAATTCTGGTGACTTCTCTTCGTAGCAGCTTTCAGTTTCGTTAGAATTATTTAGCAAAATCATGCATAAACATTCGTAAAAGATGCTAGTACTACTGAAACTTTTCATAGAAATGGTTGCATTTGAATTGACTCATAAATGGGCCTAACTCGTCAGGCAAATCCTTGCATTTGTGCTTGCTTGCAGTAGATGCAACGATGATACACAAGTATGGTACACAACGAGATAGGAGTAGCATAAACAAATTTAAATGCAACAAAAGTCGTATACAATTGTCATGTCACCAAGCAAATTGCGAATTTAGGGATAACAGCATCTACGATTATATAAAAAAAATCATATGTACGACCAAATGCAATGCAAGAACTAGCAACACAAAGTTTCGGTTCCTTGACAGCACAGAGCTGATAGCTCGTTCCATGATCGGGCAACCCGTGGAGGCGGTAAGCGATCAGAGGCTAAACAGCGATCACAAAGAACTAGCAACAAAAAGAACCTGCATTTGTAAAGATTTAGGCTCTATTTGATACAAAGTATTTTTGAAGTATTGGAAGAATAATATGGTTTTGCTAAAAATTTTGATTTTAGAAAGTGAAGAAGTGTTTGGAAGCAACAAATTTTGTAGTTTTCAAAACTATGGTATTGGTAAAAATGCAATCATTTTGTAGTTTTGGAAATTTCACTCATGACCTCTTTTTTCTAAACTATAGTTTTGGTTGACAATAGTTTTTACAACCATACTCTATTTCAAAAAATATAAGTATTTATAAGTTTAGTCAAAGTCAAAACTTTTATTACTTTGATCATTAATAATTTAAAATTAATAATGTTTTATCATATAAAAATTATATTTTTGAATTTATTATGAAACAAGCTTTCATAAAAATTATATTTTTATATTAGAAATTATATAATTTTCAAGATATTAAGTAAAAGTTAAACAAATTTGAATCTACAAATGTTTACATTTTACAACGGAGGTAGCAGTTTCTTAATACTTTGGTATTGAAAAACAAAGACATTCAAACAGAGCCTTAATTGGGTTTTGATATTTTAAGCTAACTTTTGTAAAGGTTTTGCTTAGGGAAACTGGAGGAAGCTCGTGCTGCTGCAGCACCCCAGCATGGCTTCGTCTCCTTTGCGGAGGTGTAACAGCGAACCGGGAAGCAGAGGCACCTGGCACGGGGCAATGCCGACTCACATCAGGACATTACAGTAGTAGTAACAATCTTACTTATACGACTAAAAAAAATAATCTTACTTGTAATCGTGCGGTACAAAACAACAGGGGGAAGAACATTCACCCTGCCTAAATTTTAGCGCGGGAAGCCCAGCACGGCGCCGTCTAGCAGTATAGTACTAGGAGTACAAGTAGTCCAAAGCAAACGACACGAGCACGTACAGTCCTTGTTCACTGAGCCAGGACTCGGGACACGGGGCCGACACGCGGGCAGCCTGCCCATGATTGCATCAACAGAAGGCAAAAGCGGAGAGAAGAATCCAAGATTCATCATCTTTTCGCCCTCCCCGGCGTCGCTCGCCGCTTTTTTCTAATGAGCGTTTGTCTCTTCCTTCCTTGCTTCCTGCCATCGGGGAGAGGAGAGCTGGAGAGGCTTGACGAAATGATGCGTGGCGCACTCGGCGATGGAGGAGAGAGAGAGCCAAGAATGCCAATGATGGTGCCGTCGGGGAGCTCATGGAACGACACGGCCCCCTGGCCCTCGGAGTTGGGCGGATCGGGGGGCAAAAAGGCACGCCATCATCACACCCGTCTTACCACTGTCCCCATCTTCCATTCCTCCTGCTGCATCCCTCCTCCTCCTCCTTGGATTGCATTGCCAGGCGCGCGACATTGGTTTCGTTGGTTATCTTGGACTGGGACACGACAGCGGGGCTCTCCGCGCCAAAAGTGCATGCATGCATCATCGGGCACGGCGCAGCACTGCATGAGTGCGCTTGGTTGCTGCTGCTACTACCACGAGTACTCCCCTGCCGGCTGGACCCCACTCCTGCCGTGGGAGACCAACACCAATCGCGGCCGTGCTCGGTCCGCGCGCTAGCTCGCCTCGCCGTCGCCGATCGGTGTTCGGGCAACAAGCCCGCCCGGGCCGGGCATGAAGAATGATGGCATTTGACGGCGATGATGGCGACCACGGTGAGGCGAGACAGGGGCACGCCGACGAGGTGGAGTGTGCGCCCTGGGCACGGGGCCCCCTATTGATTCCCCCAAGGAGGACGGCAGGCCGGCAGGCTCTCGCTTCGTTCGTCTCCTTCTCTTCTGGGCTAGAGCACACCGTCGCGGCCACCGGTGCGCCCCATGATTTTATCGGCGCACGGGCTCCATAGGATTAGTCGAGTGGCCGCAACGCAATGACAACCTGATGACGCCACGCCCATACGTAGTAATCCTTGTGCCGTATTGTCACTGTGATGGGTGTCGTACGCTCGTTGGCTGCCGCGCGCAAAAACTAATGCAAGTGTATCCGATGTTTCTTCAGTACGGAGTACTCCCTAAGGCACCTTATTAACCTCTCAGAGCGGACACACTTGCTCTTCAGAGGCAACGAACAAGTCAAAATGCTCGAACTGAACCAGTAACTTCCCTAAGATCTCCTTTACATTGAAGGAAAAATTTCTATTTTTTATATTTTTTCTGTAAAATTTGTAAATGATTCCTGTGAAAGTCTTGCACTTCAATGGAGCATTATAGTGCATAGAGCTATGACTGTTTACTGGTGCCGAAAGCTTGAAGAGATGAGTGTGGGGGCGCCGAGGGGGGAGGGGGGTGTGGCAATTGCTAATTACTATTTCCTTTCGATCTATAAAAAAGTTATTTTGGACAGCAACACGGTCTATACAAAAGTGTTACTTGACTCTTATTTTTATAAAAATATTTAATTAAAAAAATATGTATACTTTTATAAAAGTAATTTTTAGTCGATCATATGATTCTCATATTTTTAAATTTAACAAATTTAAAATTATTTTAATTTATATTCTCAATGTTAGATCAAAATATTGTCCAAACCAGTTGGAGGGAGTATCAGCTATTTAGTACAATGTAGCAATAGAATTTTTGGTTTGGTAGGGGGCCATTTTTTTTTAGGGGCCCCCTTTTGTCTGGGGAAAATGGGAGCCACTGCATAACGAGGGTCGGAAGTTCTGATTATCCCAGGTCAGAAAGCCGATTTTTTCACCTCCACCGTTGTCGGGGGGTCGGGCAGCCGTTGAATCACACCTATCTATCTACGACTGAGGGGTCGGGACAAGTTTTTTTTTATTAGGGCCCCTTTCGTCAGTGAGGAAAATGAGAGCCACCGGATAACGAGGTCGGAAGTTCCGATTATCCCGGGTCATGGCCCACCCTGGCCAGAACCACGCTTCACCAATGCTGATAGGAGTACGTCCCCATATGATACGTGTAGCATACTTCTTATCAATGTTTTTCATGTGCATACCAATTATTATCAATGCTTGGGTTGTGATAATTACTACACAAGTTGCCAAAATTTGTCGTATATATGGGTCAACTATAATTTTGTTTTATTTCATTTTTTATGCCAATCAAAAACCAAGTTACTCTAAAGCTAGATTTTAAGGTGAACCCAAATCACTATATACCGTCCATTTAAGTAGAATAATTAAGTATATATAAGTATTCAATTTGAAAAGTAACTTTTAATCAAGCAACTTTTAGAAAGTAACTCATGTGGCTGTTTTGGAAAGTAAAGACGTGTGCTGTTGAGATGAATTTATATTTTTAATTTTCTGTTTATTTCTTTTTAGTAATTTCAACATCTGAAATTAAATTATTGGCTTACCTCTAATAGTTGCATGATTGCCATACGTGCTTTATCTCATTTTCTTTGTTTCCCCAACTTCTATTGAAACTATAACAAAACACCTCCAAGACGTTTTTGTTCTTTTAGATGACACCAAGTACTTGACCCTAAGTACAATTTAATCCTCACAATTAGCATTTTGTCTACCTTAGCTTGGATCTATCTAAAATGTTGCTTGCTTGCTTGCCATACATGCTTTATCTCGTTTTCTTTGTTTCCCCAAGTACATGACACTAGTACAGTTTAATCCCCACATTGACACGCAACTGGTTTGGCACCCAGAGAATCCACTAGACACACCTAATTAGTGCTACACACATGATCCATTTCAACAACGAAAAGTGGGCCAAGGATATGGCAGCCACGGTTGCAGGCCCCACGTGTCGGTGAAGTTTCATCTTCGTAGCAGGACGTAGTCATTGAGCACTTTTTTTTTTGAACAATGCCACGGCGCTAGAGCGAAGATGTATGCAATGTGCTATGCGTAACTAAAGATGTTTCAAAGAAGATCTATGGAGATCGGATCGAACCGATTTCACCGGTTTTCATGAAAACTAGCTAACTTTGACTTGTTTTTCAAACCCTATCTGAAGACTTGGTATAACTTCTCCCAAATGCATGGAATTGAAATGCTTCGCTTACATGTGAATTATCCAATTGTCGTGGTCATCTTACGCCACCCTCATGTCGCTATTTGTAGAACTCAGATTAGACTACACGGTATCGAGGAAACCTATGCGCCTAATTGATTTGCGAAAGTTTTTCATAGAAATCTTGTTGCCTCTAAATTCAAATTGATTTTATATTTTTCCTCACTATAGTAAACATGGGTGTCAGCAGTAAATTTAAATTTAGAAAATTGAATTTCTTGTCAATGTTTTGCATTATGTCCGACAAGTTATTTGAAATGGACGAGATGCTTGATGATTTTTTTTTGTTTCCAATCACTTATTAAGTCGGGAGTAAAGTATTTTATTTCATGTACTGAAGGTGTGTATCCTACACGATCTCTCAAACAAATGCATGGATGGTAAGAGGACGAGAAGAATGTCATGGACCTGGAAACACGCGAGCGGCGCATCCGCAGAGGCGCGGACAGCACGTGGAGAACACAATTCCGACGAGCAATCTCGCGTGTCCGGTGGTCCACGGCCAGCAGCGCGGCAGGCAGCGCTTCCACTCCCCCGCACCATGATGGGCGCCGCCCTGGTGGTCTGCTGCTGCTTGCTTGCATACCGGGCCTACCTCCCAGCGTCCCCTAGCCATCGATGGCCCGCGGGGGCACGCGCGGCGCTGGGCCCTCCGACGGCGCCTCCGGGGTTGCTGCTTGCTTCGTCGTGCTCGGGACGTTGGGGGTCGATTGTTTGCTCTGCCACCATGCCCACCTCCATTGACCGGTGCCCAGCGCACGGGGAACCAGTGATGGGAAGCGGCACGCGCACCCACTGCACCCATCGAGTGCGCACGCCACCTCATGAATTCGCTCCCGCCCCATCACTGCACCTTCTCTCTGTATCACCACGATACACTCAAAAGAAGTGCAGCAAAAGGAAAGGAACCGAAACGAAGCAACAGGGGCGAGGCGAGGAGGAGGGGCCAATCGGAGCATAGCAGGCCAGCGTCTCTGTTCATCCGGTATATAAAACCCTGTGCCCTCCCCTTTGCCGGCTCCATCCATCGCATCCGTCCCTCCCCGTTCCACTGCTCTGCTCCGGACTTGATCGGCCTCGTCGTTTCCGTTCATTAAAGAGACGAAGAGCCCTGTCCATCGGCAGGATCTTCGTCCAAGTTGATTGTGTGTGCTGGTAGCGTTCTTCCGCGTGATCCTGCGATCGCGTCCCCTCTCCTCGAGCGAGCGATCGATCGATCGGGGGTGTCCACGCCGTCGGGGGGAACCTGGCAAGGACCTGTGCGCTGGATTGATGCAAGTCTACCAGGTTAGCTCCCTCGTCTCCTCGTGCACCAACAAACAGCAACACTCTCCCCATGCCGTGCCATGCTATCGTTTCATCGCATTGCTCGGTTCTTGCCAGTTCTTAGCATCGAATTCGAACCGTCACCGCACCAGATGTTCATGTCGAGACCGATCAAGTCCCGGTGCTGTCTGTTAGGGACCAAAGCAGAGCAGATACGTGCGACTGGCGTAGGAAAGCGAGCGGGGTCCGCTTGCTAGGGGGGCAGCCAGTGCGACCATGCTTTGCGCGGTCAAACTTTTGCAGCAGAAACTCCGTCGCTTTTTTTGTTGTTGTTTGACAAAGTTGAGGCCTACTTGAGCAAAAAAGTTTGTGGCCTAGGTTAGAATGCTTGCCTCAGTTCCTGAAGCACCGCTTGGCTAACTTTGTGGTGTTGGTAGTTTATCACATTAGAGATCACGATTCACGGTTGGATCACCATAGTGTTCCCCTGTTCTCTCTACATTCCTGTGTTCCCAACGGCGGAGGATAAGCTATTTTATGCACCTAATCTCCTTAACTAAAAACGACTTTGGGGAGATCAACAACGGAGGTGCCGGCCAGCATAACCCGCAACTCTGAATTACCAATTGTACTGCCGTTAACAGGCCACATTGTCGACAAAATGCTTGCTTTTTCGTGTCGCACTAATTGCAGTATCTTGCAAGCAACTTGCCAAATTGCCGTAGCTATCTACTACTACTGTCTATTAAAATACGGTTGATCATGTTAGACCTGACGTTAAACGAAAATTTCCGAAAATTACTTTGTTGATCGTTTACAAGAAAATATCGTTATGCTGAATTTTTTCCCCATTGTTTATTGCATGCAGGCCGAATACTTTCCGACCAGCTTCTGAAGTCCGTTACGTAGATTCGGCTGTCACTTCTTCTCAATCCTCATTCTCCCTCCCTCCATCTCTCTTTCTCCAAGCAGCTTCAAACCCAACGCACTAACCGAAACAATTTTGAATCCCAACCACAAAAAAGCCAGTTCCAGTTAACAAAGCGCCATCAAGCTCTTGCTCAATTTCCTTCCAAGCTCCAATCGAAAGCCAAAACTTCCACTGTTCATCCTCAACAAACACATCCAGAAAGACTGGTGACCTGATCATGCAGGGAGACCCCGGGTACGGGTACGGTGGCTACGGCTACGGCTATGGCTACGGCGCCGGTGGCTACGACTACGACATGGCCGGCTACGGCGGGGGTGGCACGTACTACACGCCGAACAATATGTATCCCGCAGTGCCGGCTGCCTATGAGGACCCCCTCGCCGGTCGGAGGCAGCACGACTTCCCGGCGCCACTCACCGGGCTGGAGTTCCAGCCGTCGGATACCTGCCCCAAGAACTACGTCATCTTCGACCAGACGTGCGACCGGAGCCGGGTCATGTTCCACCCCTCCCTGGCCAACAACTTCGGCTCCTCGGGCGGCTACGACTACGACCACCACGGCTACGGATTCGACCAGAACTACGCCGGCAAGAGCGCCTACTACGGTTGCGGCGGCGGCGACGGCGGTGGCGCCTGCTCGATCCGGCAGAAGGAGGACACCGACGAGATCGACGCGCTGATGAGCACGGAGGACGGAGAGGACGAGGACGACGTCCTCAGCACGGGCCGCACCCCGGGGTGCCGCGCCGGTGGGTCCCCGGACTCGACGTGCTCGTCCGGGTACGGTGCCAGCGGCGGCCGGAAGCATGACGCCGGTGGCGGCGGAGGCGTCGAGAAGAAGAAGGAGCGGATGAAAAAGATGATGCGGACGCTGAAGGGGATCATCCCCGGCGGCGACCGGATGGACACTCCGGCCGTCCTCGACGAGGCAGTGAGGTACCTCAAGTCGCTCAAGGTGGAAGTCAAGAAGCTCGGCGCGCGCGGGTCAAGCAGCTAGCGGGCCCGCGGCGCCGCGGGATGACATCGATGCTCAAAGCAGCGACCACAGCGACAGTCGAACGAAACCACTCTCTCTCCATCGTCAGAAGAGACGATACGAGCGCGCGCGGTGATGATGGACGAACAGCACCGTCGCCATCATCGCATCAGATGCCATGGACCAGTTAGTTTATGCCTGCTCTGTTTGCGCTGACACGAACAGAGCGGAGCAGAGGAAGGGAAAGACATGGATGGAGAGAGAGAGCTGAGTTGCCGCGCGCTTTTCTCGCTTTGTTTTGTCGCCGTCTTGTGCGATGGTGCCCCTGCCTGCTGCCTCTGTGGCTTACCGTGCGTGCGCATGGATTGTTGCTTTGCTTTAGTAGAAGTTGCTGCCTTTCTCTTTCGAATCTCTTGATAGTGGCAGGTGTTGTAACTATCACGCTGATGATATATACACCGTGTTTTTTTTTTGTTAACCATTGTTGCATATTGGACTCGCCACTATGGAGCCACAGACTTGCCATGCATCCTTAGAATTTTTTTCCCCATTCATTGAATTGGGAATGTCCACGTGATGACGTGACTGGTGCTAATGTTTTGAAACCTCTTAACTGTGACTTCCTCTTGTTTTACAATAATGATACCGTTGATTTTTTACATCATCTTTTAACAAAATATATGATAGGTATTAATATTTTTTTAAATGAGATCAATGATAAAAAATGATGTTAAAAGTTAATTGGTGTCAATATTTGAAATTCGGAGGAAGTAAAAAAAATAAATATACGAGTGTTTACAATCCAATCAAATTCATGAACTTAGAGAATGCCACTAAATTCACGAATTGCTCTAAGAATGGACCAAACTACCCTTCCACGATTTACATCTCACCATATTCCTCACCACGCACTCTGGGAGGCTAGGTAGTAATTGACATTGAAACTGTGGTAGTGTATGCCCAACAATTTCTACCCACGCCAATCTTATATCCTCTTGCCTCGACAGTTGATTCTTGGACGCGAGGTCCAGGAGTGGGTCTGACTGCCTACTCGCGCGTCGCCAGGCGCCCACGATTGGACAACGCGTCAACGGTAGACTACTGAGGATCACATGGTCAGCTTGCCAAACAAAGTCACTGGTCTGATCAGAAAAAATACTGCACGCATGGGGGAGACCTTAGCGATCATATCTAAAGTTTCAATCTTTTGAAATAGATGGACACAACAATTGAAACTCATCGACAATGCCATAGAAAGTGCAACAATAGCTGCGCCTGTCCCTTAGAATCAGAGTGCCAGTGCTAACGGGATCATATTTTTGGACAAACGTCTATTTTCATTTCCTAGAGGCAAAGGAAGAAAGAGGGACTCACATGCCGCAATGCACTGCAGACTCATTCAATTATGTTGCGCATAACAAAGCATTGTTTACATTATTAAGATCAACTTGCAAGAAATTCTAGGCACCTATTGAGGGGAGCCTTAGCTGCAGGAAGGGCTGTCGGTGAAGCTGCTAACAGGGAGCCAGAGCGACGCCTTCGAGGAATTCTGGACGTAGAAATTGATCTGGGTGCCGGCGCGTTCGACTCGGGTGACCCCGAGCCATGCATATTTCAGGTTCAAGCTCAGTCCGCCAATCGCGCTGATGGAGCCAGGCTGGATGACCCCGGCGATGGAGCCGGCAAACCGTATCTTGTAATTTTGAATGACCTGCACCGGGGAGGGTCAAATCCAATTTGCCCTGTAGAGTGAGAGTGTACGACACACCCTTGGGGAGGAGACCCCGCGGTAAGTTGTTCTTCTCCAAGACATCATACACTGTCTCTGCTGTGGCTGAGGAGTAGGCGGTGAGGATGACAGAAGCCACGAGGACGATGATGAGGAGCTTTTGCTTCGCCATGCTAGCTTCTTGCAAGGATAGGTGTTGGGTGCGCTGGTGTTAGATGGTTGAGTGCTTGATCGAAGATGGATTGCCTTGGGCCGCCACGACCTTGCATCCTCTTCTCGGCTATGAACTATGGAGGTTGCAGAATATGCACCGACGTTAGAATGTAGAGAAGGCTCATTAGATCACATGATGCGGGCACCAGGGGCCTTGACGTCACGCAGCCAGCTTGCCAAGCAGGCGATCCAATCAGAAGAAAAAATGTGGCACTCATGGGGGAGAGGGCTTTGGCGATCTGATCAAAAGTGTCAATCTCTTCGTATATGTAGCTGGACATGGCAATCAAACTCACCGACAATGCCACGGAATTGCAATGTATAAGGAAAGTGCAACAATAGTTGGATTCTCAGAGTGCCAGTGCTCCCGTAATCATATTTTAGACATATATTTATAAGCATTTCCTAGATGTGAAGGGAGAAGGACTCACATGCCACAATGCACTGCAGACTCATTCAATTATATTACGCATAACCAAGCTTTGTTTACATTATTAAGATCAGCTTGCATGAAATTCTAGGCACCCATTGTGGGGAGCCTTAGCTGCAGGACGGGCTGTCGGTGAAGCTGCTAACGGGAGCGAGAGCGAAGCCTCCGAGGAATTCTGGACGTAGAAATTGATCTGGGTGCCGGCTTGTTCGACTCCGGTGACCCTAAGCCACGCATATTACAGGTTCAAGGTCAGTCCGCCAATCACGCTAATGGAGCCGGGCTGGATGACCCCGGCGATGGAGCCGGCAAACCGTATCTTGTAATTTTGAATGCGATGACCCTAGTAATATTTTTTTACCTACTAGGTGATTCTTCGGCGCGTTGCTGCGGACCTTGTGAATGGTTAGATGATGATATTCGAATATAGTCTAATGGATAACAATTCCATATGCGTTGTTGTGACGGTGTTAGTTGCTCGTGAAATGTTTCGCTATCTTCATGCACTATAATTATTTAGAGAATTCTTATTTCGACAGGAAATAATCCAATAACTATTGATTAGATCTTGCAGGATGAAAATAATTCAAGAAGTAAAGTGTTGAGAACATAAATATCACACTAACTGATAGGTTCAATTCTGACGATAAATAAAAATGTGTGATAATTGCCAAAAAACCAACAATGTTCGACACCTTTCAGATTATAAAAATGGACAACTTATTGTATGATGCAGTGCTTTTCGTTGATACTAAACAGTCTTTGGAGAAATGTATAGGAGCTTGTTGAGCTTTGCAATCCACTAACATCTACCAGAGTAAGATCATTTCAAACAATTAGCACTATTGCACGCTCTTGACCGTCATGTTCGTTGTCGGTGGTTTCTCGCACAGCATCAAGTTGTAGCACAGGCGAACTTGTCATCCTGACCACCGGAAAAATAAAGAAGTGTGTTGATCAAGGCAGATTTTCCTCATCGAGTCATGCCAAAACACTGGTGGTATAGCAACCAACGTTGCAGACCCACTGACCTTCTCGAGGAAAGCTGGAGAGAAGCTGATCATCATGGATGCGTCTTTCGATAGTGGGCCATGGGTCACCGCAAGGACAGCGGCGGCCGCCAGGGTGAACAGCTGGCAGTCTAGCACGCTCGCGGCTGCAAAGAACAGAGAACGGATTCATTGAATATTCTGAATTTTAATTTTCAGGCACCAAAACGGTTGCGTTGACTGTAAGCAAAACAACCTTCCAGGGCGGAGAAAAACAA
Organism: Zoysia matrella; assembly: GCA_001602295.1. Taxonomy (NCBI): domain Eukaryota; kingdom Viridiplantae; phylum Streptophyta; class Magnoliopsida; order Poales; family Poaceae; genus Zoysia; species Zoysia matrella. The sequence continues at coordinate 33,349 of BCLG01000031.1, read as the reverse complement.
AATTTAGTTTTGGAGTTTACTAATTTTAATCTTGCTTATAAAGCGAAGACTCGATCTGTTCTCACTAACCATGATGCTGATTTCAAAATTCCATATCTCCCAATGTAGACAATTAAATTGAGTTTGAGGAGCCCTCAAAAGAGCAAACAACGCACTACTCCCTCCGTATTAAAATAACTGTCTTTTTAGATTTTCAAACATCTATATTTGATCATTCATCTTATTTAAAAATTTATAAAAATATTATTTATTTTATTGTCAAATGATTTTTTATTAAAAATATTTTAACCTTGTCTTATTTATTTTTTTTATTTTCATAAGTGAAAAACGTCATTTATTATGAGATGGAGGGAGTCCAAAGCTTCCATTACTCTCAGGGGCAGATTTGGTCTAAGATATTTTACAGCGGCACTCAAAACTGAAAGTTATAACTGTACTGAAGTCTCACAGTTTAGGACTGAACTTGCAACCTCAACATTCAGAAAGCCATCTCTCTCATTATACTGAATGAAAAATTACAAATAGATAACCTATGGGAAGGATTCCAAATCGTCTACACGTTTTGTAATTACCATATTTTTATATTTGTATTACAGAAAAGTAAAAATGTAATCCATCTGTCAGAGCATGTCCTCTGAAAACTCTGCTACAGAACAGTAACAGCAGCTGAACTTTGGAAGGTCATAACTACAAAATTAATACTCCACGAAATTATGCGTATAAATACCCATTTGAAAGGTACTGAAATCGTCTACAACATGCGCTATAGCGAGGAAGTCAAATTCGGCTCCTGAAGTCGCTTAAAACATCTCGATTTGAGACTACACCAACGGAAGAACAGAATGCCTGTAGCTTCAATCCCGTAAAAGTAAAATCCGTTTCAGACCCAGATCAAGGTAAAACAAATCATTGGAGGAAGGAGAGTAGACCAATACACTCTTTATGTTAATAATAACAAAATCCTTCACGGATTGCAACCAAGGGCTGTGGATATCCTAGATAAATTCTCAAATAGCAGCAAGAAAATTGATGTGAATGTGGGCATCTGACAATACAGTGTACCGTCAAAATTACCTGCCTGATATCACCGGGAAAAAAAACAGCTTGGTGAAAAGTACCTTGCTAGTAAGGCAATGCGATGCATCATCAATTGAATTTTTACTTCCGATGTGTCAAGGCGTCGGCGGCCAAGACTGAAGGCCTTTGGCTGCTTAGCTTATAGGAAGGATTGATAATAGGTTGAGATTTAGCTGCGCGCTATGGTAAAGAGAATGAGATTTAAAAGAATATAAGAGAGACTAGATAAGCTAATTCTTATTGCTTCCCTTTTTTGATGCCGCAGTATATTGTTTTTGTAACACTCTGTGTTGTAAATAAAGAAGCAAGAATATTTGATTCGAGGTTTCGGAATCCGAGCTCAAAAAGAAATACAAACGATCGTAGTCCATTTCAAATTCCCAAGTTAAATTTAAATTTCAAAATTTAAGTTCAAAATTTTCAGCGAAACATTGAGCCAAAAATTTTCTTTGGAAGGGTATTGAGAAGACCTGAATTTTTGAAATTTTTGGGAAATTTTGTTTGAGGTTAAAAGTCCCAAATAATTTATTTTCCTTTAAAAGCTGAACTATCTTCAAAATTAAATATCATTTTATTTATTTCGATTTTGAACTTATGCCCAAAATAAAAGTTGTTCCGTTTCAAAAGATCTACCAGCCTACTAAATTTCAGGTCAAAACAGAAAGGTGCACTGAAAATCCGAGAAAATTCGGGAAAAAGAAAAAGACCGCGGGACCCACCTGTCAGCCCGCTATCTCTCTTTCTCCTTCCCTTCCAACGGCGCGCGTTGCGCGTCCACGCGCCCCCACCTCGCGCCTCGCTCCTTGCATGCGCGCCACGGGCCTAGGACGTGTCCGGCTTCCAAACCCCGCGCTGGACACGGCGATGACCTCGTGTCCAAGCCTCTTCGGCCGGTGCTCTCTCTCTCTCTCTCTCTCCCGCCGCACTCGAGCTCCTGCGACCGAGCACCCACCCCCACCGCGGAGCAGCTTCTCTGGCCACCTCCGGAGCCCAAGTCCGCGACCAAGAGCTGCGCCTCGACGTCCTCTAGCTTCCTCGCCGTCCTTCCTCCTCCTTTCCCCGAGAGCTCAACAGAATTTGGAACTTTCCCCAAATTCTGTCTCTGGCGCCGTCGACCGTGCCTCTTCCAAATCCTGGAGCATCGGTGAGCTCCTCCTTCGTTTAAGCAAAGCACTGGCCTCTTGGCAGCCTAAGGTTCCTTTTGAGCTCACAAAAAGGCCAATTTGTGAATCGTTGTCAAGGAAACTCGAGCTCGCTCTCGTCGGCCGCCGTGCCCTTTTTGAGCTCACCGTGGAGCCCCCATCTCCGGCCCTCTCCATCGACGAGAACCTCGACGCCGGTCTTCCCCTTGCTCTGCACAAGCTCTAGGAGCAAAGGTTTTGGGTCCTCGTTAACTGTGGCGCCGGCACGACGCCGCCCAAGCCGCTCGCCGTCGTCTTGCTTCTCCGGTGAGTCACCCACGCCGGTGACCATCCCGCTGGACTCCTCTGTTGACGGCGACCACGGTGGTGCAAGAATTTGGCC
>BCLG01000031.1:19820-30685 GCA_001602295.1 Zoysia matrella | reverse complement strand
GGCCCGCCGCCGGATCCCGTGCGGCCACAGGAGTCGATCCCGTGCGGCTGTGGTTTCCAGCGCGCTTCCGTACGACTGCTACCGGGTGTCGACACGTGGCGCCCGTATTTAAATAATCTCGGAATTCATTTATTCCTTGCGCAAAAATTTGTAAAATTTTCCAAAAATCACAGAAAATACATATGAACTCCAAAAATTAAAAATAATATACCGTTGGAATCCTCTCATCATGTAGAATATTTTAGAACTTTCAAAGTTGCATTTTATGCATTAGAATTAATTCTAATAATTAAATAAAGTACCTTGCACATACATTCATATCATAATTTTTCCTGCATATTAAAAATGCGAAAAATGCATAATTATGTTCTATTAATTAATATATGTCATCTTAGAGTTATTTAGAATTTATACACTTATATATTATTTATAAATAACTTATTACTCTTAGATACGAATTAATTCATTAGAAATTTATAATATTGCAATAAAATATAAAATTTGTCCAGAAACTAGTTTATAGCCTTGTTAATATTTTGAGCAACCAAAATTGTAGTTTATGACTTCAAGAACCATATTAAGAAAATTTAGAATTAATCTTCCATATTATAAACTATTTAGTATAATATAGGAATTTATTTTAGAAATCTTTTCATATAAATCCCAGCAGCACCTTAGTCTAATAAAATCCTTTTTCATGAAATAATCATCATACTCTTCTTGTCATATCATCGTATACACATTTAGGAAACGTCGTGGAAGACCAAGATCTAGCGCTGATCGCTCCGGAGTCGTCCGTCGCTGAAGACCTTCCTCTTGTTTGTGCTAACTCTCAGCAAACCGAAGGCAAGCCCCGGTGCATTAACTTTGTTTTAAATTTTGTTTTATCATTATGTATTGTATAGTTAATGTATTGTGCATTAAGTTGTAGGAGTTGTTCGGAACCCTAGAATACATGATAGTACCAATTACCCCTATTGAGTATATATTGGTACAGATAACTCGATGTAGAGGTAGGCTATGAGTTCTAATCAACGGTAGAAGTCGAGTGAATGAGAAACCTCACTCGCGAGATTATAGGTTAGACTTTATCCCACACTTGAATAAATCTGGAAACCGGGCGGGGATAGAGTATAGAAGGGATTGAGAAGGCTGGGCCTTCGCGGTGGTAGCCCTGTTTGTGTCGGTTAAGCACCGATTCGAGTGTGGCCCTGTTGAGCAAGTTTGAACAGTACCGAATGCATACTGGGGACATGGGAGCCAGGAAACTGACGTAGCTCGATACCGTAGTGGTTGGACGTAACCCAACCTCTCTTTCGGCGGGGAGTAGAGAAAAGCCTTGGATCTAACCATGGATGCACCCGGCGCGGTGATCGCATGGAGGACCATGTGCTTGGGAGAGGTGTGCGTTGGACCGACCCTATGGTATTGTTGTGAAAGGTTGCCACGTGCGGCTTCTGAGAAGCGTGTACGTGTCGTGTACTTCGGGTTTTTCCCAGCTGGTGTAAATCGATTATAATCGCTGCCCCTCACAGTAACGAGTACCACTTGTTCACTGAGTGACATCATAGTAACAACTGGACTAATAATAATAATAATAATAATAATAATAATATGAATTGTTTACTTAGTTTAAAGAAAATTGCTTGGTAACCATGTCTGTTATAGTCTATAGTGCAAATTAAATTTACATTCCGTGAACTTAATTTATCGCTAAAAGTTGAAAGTAAGGATCCACTGTTAGTGCCATGTTTTATTCAAATGGCCATTCCCTGAGTCAGCCTCTCATGCTTAGGAGTTGGCTGTAGTTAGCCAATTTTGACGGATAAGACTTACTGAGTAATTAGTACTCACGGTTTGTTGTTTTCCCTTTTTGTTGTGTGTAGCTCTTCCTGCAGGTAGCTGGTGTGGCTGTTGCGGCTAAGGAGTGTGGGAAGGTAAGGCTTCTGTAAACTGGTCATGTGAACCGGTTCCCTCCTCACTGAACTCTGGTCGCGAAGAGTGAAACATGTCTTAGAGCAAGATATGTTTCATAGTAGGAAACTGTCGTATTTCTTCTATATCGCTTCCATTATGTTTTAAACTCTGTTTTAAAACTTATCTCTCTTAAGACTACTTGAACTTTATTGTAAGACATAATCGGTTTTCTATTTTATATTATCACTCGTGTTATACTATATGGGTATTGTTGCTCAATATCACCCGATATCGATCCTAGGCGAGCCGTCCAGTGTTTTGAGGCGGTTCTGCCACAGTTTTATAGGCTCTCAGCCATCTAGATTTTTTTAAATTTATAGAAACTAAATCTCCTAAGCAGATTGAAACTAAATATCCTAACTTACCTAATGAGAATACTAGATTTTAGGCAAGAATAGCTACCCTTTTATTCTATTTCTGCGCCCGGACCTTTAGGCCGGCGGTTGGTACATGACATCTCTCTCTCCCTCGACGAGTAGCTCATCCTTGAGCTGGCCTGTTCTTCATTGTCCAATTCCAGCAAACAGAGACGTTGACAAACCCTGTTGTGGCCATGCCCAAATTTCTCGTTCGAGTTATAGCACAGACCCAATAGCCGGCGTTCTTCCATCTTGGCTGTGGAGAACCGTTTCACGTGCCGGCCTTCCATTGTCACTACAAAAGAGAGTGGAGCCGTACTGCTTGGAGGCGGCGGTGGCGCTGCCCGGGGCACTAGGGTCGGTAGCAGCCCTTTGCCTCAGTCCAGTGATGATGGAGCTCTCGCTGCAGCTGCACATTGATCCCGGAGTTCTAATTTCAGGGCTAGGCTCATGGCGATGGTGAGAGACTGCGGGTCGTGGATCTCAACGTCGAGGCTGAGAGGCGGTTGCAGTCCAGCTATGAATATCTGGACCCGTTGCGTCTCCATCAGAACACTTGCTCATGAAAGCAGTGCTTCAAAGCGGTCCTGATATTCGACAACGGAGTCTGTGTGCTTGCAAGCCATTAGAATCACTCCACAAGAGAATCAGGAGTGAATTCAAAGAATCAAGAGCTGAGAGCTTTGCTAAAGGGGCCCTAAGTTTATCGACCGATTCCTTCAAAGTCTTGACAGTCTTGGCCAAAGACTTGACGAGAACCTCCAGATCAGTAAGTGATGGTCTCGAATGGCGGCTGATGTTGTTGTGGCGGGTGATGGTGGTGCTGTGGATGGTGCTGGTGGCAGCGGCAGTGGTGGTGTGGTGGCTGGTGATGGTAGCAACGGTGGTGATGGTGTGGATCGTGATAACAGGTTGTCAAGGGCGTTGGCGTCTAAGACTGCAGACCATTAGCTGTGTAGCTCGTAGGTAAGATTGGTAATGGGTCTAGGTTATGCCCCTCTGCGCCCTATGGTGAAGGGGATAAGATTTAGAATATAAGAGAGACTAGATAAGGTAATTCTTGTTGCTTTCCTTGATGCCAAGTACATTCTTTTATAGGCTCTCAGCCAACTAAAACTTATAGAAACTAAATCTCCTAACTTAGCTAACTGAAATACTAGATTTTAGGCAAGAATAGCTGCACTCCTATTCTGGCCGGCGGTTGCCATAGGACACGATGAAACAACACTGTGAACTATAAAGCACAAAAGAAAAAAGAAACTCTCATTAGATTATTTCTTTTAAAGGGAAAATAATCTCAGTCATTGATAATAAAAATGATACTGATGCATCGAATGGAGATTGAAACTGGTCATAAAAGACATTATTCTAGATTGCTCATTCACCAAACTTTATATCAGAAATCACAATGACCTGTCATTCATCTTATATTAAGATATGAAAGAAAATGCACAAATATAGAGTCTTGTCTATACCTGAAGGTTGTGGAGTCAAAATTGAGACTCTGCTCAGTCAGAGCTCCAAGAAAAACTTGTTGATATATTGACGGCACCCGGACCATCATTTTTTTTTGGCAATATCATATAATAGGCAAAGTGATGTTTTTTCTGTCAAGACAGCACATCTTCCAAGCGCTAATACCTTGACCAATAACGGTGTCTAAAAGTCTTTTTTGCATTCTCAACAATATTTGAAATGACAGAAAATAACACAGGTAGTTATTGTACGTCATATACTAATACCTTCTCCAAGGAAGTACTGGTACGTGCTTCATTGAGCTACTGAAACTGTCATGCGAAGAAGAGAATAAGGAGATTAGCGTGACACATCCCTCAGAATTCTCTATAGGATTATCATATCATGCAACTTGTCTTGCTATATCTTCTATAATGATTTTTGTACAAACACATGCCTCCATGCATCACCAGATTCATTTTTTGTTCAGGTGCTATAAAGAAGAAAAGAAAACTATTAAGGTAGCCTGCCAATCCTTTCATTGGCTAAAAAAGTTGTTTGGAATTACCTACTCCCTCCATCCCACTATAAGTGACATTTTTGACTTTTTAAAATCAATCTTTGACCATTCGTCTTATTAAAAAAATTTATGAAAATACAAAAATAAATAAGTCAAACTTAAAGTACTGTTAATAATGAATCATTTAACAATAAAATAAATAATATTTCGCAAATTTTTTGAATAAGATGAATGGTCAAAGATTGATTTCAAAAAGTCAAAAAAGTTACTTATAGTGGGACGGAGGGAGTACTTCTAAACTTCAACTGAATAATTTGTTTATATGAAAGATTGACAACTATAACAATGACTATCTGCATGATGGAAACAGGTATCAGTTCGAAAACAGTGAGAGAGAAAAAAAAGTCATGGATGGAAGGCTAAAAGGAAGATCATGAAAGACATTGAATGCCTCATAAAGAAAAAGCATTGTCTTCTGCATGGCAAATACTCTTCCTATAGAAACCTACTAATGATGTTGTAAAGAAAAGTTATCTTAGCCACCTAAAAATTATAGCATATGGAAAATCTTACGTAGCCACGATAAAAGAAAAATATGTTTAACCACTTCAATATCGTTCATTAAGCAAATGTAATAATGCACAAGGAACAGCTTGTAGTTGAAAAAAGGATATATATTAGAATGCTAGGGGTCTTACCTTCAATGTTGTCATTATTTCCCGGTGCGTTGTTGCAGGACTTTTTAAATGGTTAAATGATGATATGATTATCATATTAGTCAAACAAAATAGAAACATGCCTCCATGCTACCAGGACCAGAGACCCATCTTTTTGTGCAGGTAACTGAATGTGGCACCTTCAAATCAGTATTTTAAATTGTTCATAAACTGAAGATGCTACCTAAATACGAATAGACCAATGGAATAATTTTTTTTCTTACTAAGTTAAGAACTTACAATAACAGGGCACTTCAAATGCTAAAATTTCCATCAAATCATAATTATTCTGCTATTTATAGTTATAGTTTATACACATATAAAAACCAATATTTTATGGCATAATACATAAAACTAACCAGAAACCCTGCTACTAAATAACCTGAAGTATCATAGGGTTCACACAATTTATAAAAGAATCTTTCCCAAGCTTATCAACCTAAAATATTGATGCATACTTATATCAACAAACGAATAATCATGGAAGGGACAGCAACTTGCAGTTGCCTGTTTAGAAAAAATACATTCATACCATGATTGCCAATTTCTATTCAACATACTTGAATGCTTTGCACATAGCAAGCTGGTAAAATATGGAGAGGCTAAAAACCGTAGGTTGCACTTTTGCCACTGAAATAACCATCAAAATGAAAATTGATATGAAGAAGAAACTGAAAAAAATTATATAAACTAAAATAATATAATTCCAAGAATATTCTGTCCCTGCCAAACAAATTATTAAAATGAAGCATGTTCAAAATGATAAGAAGAGTTGGTGACAGGGAGGGGAGACAGGGGGGGGGGGGAGGCAGAAGGCGACGAGGTGGGCGCAGCCGCGCCTGGCGCGGAAGGTGACAAAGAGTCCAACGGTTCACCAGGAGCGCAAAGGAGGTTGAGCCGATGATCCAGATGATACATGCCAAAGATTAAACGGTTGAAAAAATTTGGATGACATGGATTGCTGAGAATCCAGAAATAAGAGTTAGTGGGTGGCAATTATATAGGTATATTATTATAGATATCAAATTCTTGATGAAAGAGTATACAGCTTAATGTCATAATTATATTTAATGATAAATTAGTTGGATGGTATTTTCTCCATACAAGAATATAAGCATTCATGTGGATTCCAAGACAGAGCAAGGATAGGAGAAAATGACAAATATGCCCCTCTTAAATGTATCATGGAAGGGTTGTGATTCTTCATGAGATTATTCACGAACTCCACACCAAGAAACTTAATGGATTCGTTTTCAAAATTGACATTGAAAAATCATATGACAAAGTTAAGTGGTCTTTCCTCCAACAAATTCTTAGAATGAAAGGCTTCTCACCAAAATGGTGTAGATGGGTGGAATAGTATATCACAGGAGGAAGTATGAGCGTGAAAGTAAATGACAATATTGGTCACTACTTTCAAACTAAAAATGGTCTATGGCAAGGAGACCGGATGTCTCCTATACTTTTTAATATAGTTGCCGATATGTTGGCTATTCTAATAAAAAAGACTAAATATGATGGACAAATTGCTAGAGTTATTCCACACTTGGTGGAAGATGGTCTATCAATTCTACAGTATGCCGATGACACTAATCTTCATGGATCATGATATAGAAAAGGCTAAAATATATATATATATATATATATATATATATATATATATATATATATATATATATAAAAGGATCAAGTGACCGAGAAGGGAGGTTGAATCGGTTACTAACACTACGAATGCACTTCAAAATGTTCTTAGATTTTAACTATCAAACAAGCAACTCCTAGCAATATGGCAACTAAGCAAGATAAAGAACAAGCTAGGAAGACCTAAAAGAACAACTGGATAGTAAAAAAGATTTATGAAAGAACAACCTATCAAACTAGCAAGTAAGTCATGCAGACCTAAGAGGAGACACAAAGCAACCTATAACATTACTCACAATAAGACAAATGCAAAAAGTAATGAGTAGAGAGAAAGGAATGCTTAGTGAATTTTTCCCCATGGTCTCAGAAGGATGGAACCTTCCACCAATCCTCGTTGGACTACTCTCGTCAGAGTAATTGTCTCTCGCGTCATTCTCGAATCAGTGCTATCTAGAGTACGCTTCACTCTTAGAATAAAGTCACTGGTGATCCCGTCAGTAGCGAACAGTACCCACTCGCAAGAGCAAACCTCCAAAGCTCAGGCGCTCCATCTTGTTGTCTCTTTCTAGCGGGGGACCCTTAACCACGTACAAACTTGATATCGTCTTTCACAATCTTCTTGGAAACTTGGACCCATGCCTAACTGGTTTAAGCTACGATAAACCACGAGTAACAAGTCTAAGACACTCCTCTCAACCTCACAAGCTCTAAGAATGTATGGATGCTCCTTGCTACTCTTCACAAACACTCAAGATCTCTCAAGATACTTCCTTGTACTTTCTTTGGTGACTTTTGGATTTCACAAGTGTTACTCTAACTCTTCTGGCTGCAGGTAAGCTTCACAGCAGCTCCCCCAATGGTTTATATAGGCTCCATGCCCTGAAAAGACCATAGGGAGCCATTGCCTAATAAGCTGGCTGCTTTTTGCAGTCGACTGGGACCATTGGACTGATCAGTGACTTCTTGACTTCATCAAACAGAAAACACCATCTCTGGAGTCCAGTCCATGTGACACCGGACTATCCGGTGCATACCTTCACGGACTATTCGGTGACCTTCTCTTTTGGACAAACAGAGACACCTCTTTTGGACTTCACCTTCCTAGACACTGGACTATCCGATCTCATATAGCTTCGGATGTCTAGTGACACTTCGCATCTGACTCCCGAAAACATCTTCCAAAAAATTGCTTCTCTAAAACTTCTGCCTTCAGCCATCATCGGACTGTCCGGTGACCACGTTGGACTATTTACTGACTCCTGCTATTGCTAGAATTTGACATATTCGAGATCTTTTTACTTTCTGCTGCAACACTTGACAACTTCAAGTCTCCTCCAATCACTCAAGTGCCTCAGAAAGCCTAGAGCATCCGTACCCTCTAACAGTTGTAAAACGAGATGAGTGATCCAACCCTCCCTCTTAATAGTACTGGCTTTCGTATTGACTCAAGGCCTAAAACTAAGCCGCACAAAGCTCTAAAAGCATCCTTAGCCTTGAACAAGCTTCATCTTTGGAAAACCACTGGGGCACTGAGCAACTTTGAAGCAACCAACTCGTAGAAATGGAGAGTAGTGTTGGTGAACCTACATCCAACGAGTTAGTTCATAGTTTTCATTCAATTACCAAAATCATTCATACCTTTGAGAGACTTCAATGGTCATGAAGCTAACAGTAGAACAATACACTTAGATTTTTGGATGCAATATGGGTGAATACTCTTTTAAGTACGTACCTGGGCATTCCATGAATCATAATAAGCTTAGAAATAGTGACTAGAGAGGCATAGAGGAAAGGTTTGAAAAGAAATTAAGTTGTTGGACAGTAAAGCACTTATCATATGATGGTTGCCTCACCTTGATTAATTCAGTGGTGAGTAGCCTCCCTATATTTATGATGTCATTTTTTTTGAAATATCGAAGGAGGTCTAAAAAAACTTAATTTTATTCGCAGGGAGGAAGTGACAAAAAAAGTACAGACTTGCCAAATGAGACCTTTTATGCTGTCCAAAGGATCAGGGAGGACTAGGTATCATTGATTTACAATTACAGAATCAAAGCTTATTAACTAAATGGATTTATAAATTACTTGATTAGAAAGGGTGTGGCAAACGATTCTAAGTAATAAATACTTAGGATCGAAATCTTTTTTTCACAAGTCCATATCAAATAAGGTGACTCACTTGTGGTCCTTTATTATCAAAGATGAGTCACAAACCCGATTTTGGGAAGGCATATGGAGTGGAACGAGATCATTTTGTGACCTCTGTCCTAACCTTTTTCAATTGGTTCATAGATGTCATGATAGTAACTTCAATATTTTGTATAGATCCTTGGAACCTTTTGTTTAGAAGAAATTTGACAGGGATTAAACTAACCGAATGGGAAAATTTAGTAAATAGAGTGTCACAGGTTACATTAACCGATGAAAGAGATGTTTTTCGATGGAATTTACATGGAAATAGTATTTTTACCGTCCATTCTATGTATCAATTCTTAATTAATCAAGAAATTCCTTTACACGACAAATTTATCTGGAAATTAAAAATTCCTTTAAAAATTTAGATTTTCCTTTGAAACCTCAGCACACGAGTAATATTAACAAAGGATAATTTAGCGAAATGTAATTGGAAAGGCATTGACAAAAGTTTTCTGTAACATGAAAGAAACTATTGACCATCCCTTTGTTTATTGATCGCCATCATGCTAAAAATATATATGAAGGGTAGTGCACACTGTGACAGGAATAACCCCAGCAAATTCTATTTCTCATATGATGGGAATCTGGCTCTATTGGGCTAACACAAAGGAGAAAATTTTAATTATGGTTGGGTAGTAGCTTTGGGCTGAGCTATATGACGTTGCCTTAATGATCTTTATTCTAATAAAGCAAAAGAGTCTTATTCCATGCCACCTTCAGAGCACATACTAGCTCTGCTACAATCTGAGGAATTAAGAGGCAATTTTCAGACCGTGAGTCAATCTTTAGAGGCGGTTGCTATGGAGCTATATGCATTTCATGGATGGAGAGTTCATTATCGACTTCATCCTCCTTTGTTTTTTTTGTTTTTATTTTATTTTTCTAGTTTTATGAAAAAATTGTAATATGCATGTTGTATGCTTCAAGTGGAGCAGAGGCTGAAAACAAGTTCAGTTTCTTTTATCTAAAAAGATGTTACTTTTACCCTATAAAAGTTCCCACTGCCATAAGCTTTCCATCTAGCCACATGGGCAAAGCAGTGAGGTCTGTGTTGTTTTGCTAGTACTGGCAGATGTTAGTAAACGCTCTTTCACATGGGTTCCAGTTCTTATATTTCTGGATAAAAGCGCAACCTTTTAAGATGCTTATAAACCTGGATAGAAGAAGTAAATTAGTTGGTGGAGCTATCGTGGTTTGGAAAAAAAAAAAGGTAAATCTATAAATGATTCCAACCTCGCCATTTTTGCATCATAATTAATTTCTCAATGATTATAATGTGTTTTTCATTTTTGGTACACCAAGTGAACTCAAACGTTCCTAAATAGTAGTATATGTTTCACTTGACTCTAAAACAATCTCCTAAACTGTCATTTTAACTCCCTGATCATGCTAGATTATGAAAAGGTAATCATGTGACAAAATTACTTCTGCAATCATGAATTGAAGACACAAGTACTGTAGCTTTAAGGTGGTCAAATCTTATAAAATCTTACTTCCTTCATCCTAAAATAAATGTTTTTTTAACTTTCAAACATACACTTTTTATTATTTGTCTTATTCAAAAATTTTATGAAAATTTTATTTATTTTATTATGAAATAATTCATTAGTAGAAATACTTTAAACTTGAATTATTTATTTTATATTTTTGTAAATTTTTTAAATAAGATAAATACTAATATTAATTTTAAAAAGTTTAAAACGTTAGGACGGAGGGAGTACCATCATTCAGCGATGGGAGGCGTACTCCTATCCCGCAAAAAATGAGGAAGGTCAAATATACTCCCCACTTAGGTATGTTTGGCACCGCGGATCGTCCGCTTTTCAACAAAAATCAGCGGCGTCTCCTCCCAAATGAGAAAATTCTTTTCCGCTTCTTCCCCCACGCTTATCCGGTTTACACTACGGAAAGACCAAAAAAAAAAAAAACCGGACTGAGACCAGCTTTTCTCCTCCGCGCGCGCGTCCCCCAGACCCCGCCGCCAGAGGTCAAGCCGCCCCG
>BCLG01000031.1:2722-13140 GCA_001602295.1 Zoysia matrella | reverse complement strand
TAAGAAAGCTAATCCCGACCTGCAAATCGAAGAACACAAGTAAGAATAAGGAAGAACGCAACTCAATTGCGAAATTTGAGTTAAATCACGAAGTTGAAAAACCAACAAACCGTCATAAGGCGAAACTGTTTAATAACAGATGAAAACTAATCAAAACATATCCCTAATGATGCGGCTACTATTTATATAGAGGTTAGGACGTCCTTATGAGAAAAACTCTAATACTAACGGACCTAGGAAAGATACACGGTCCAAGAGCCAAAAGATAGTGTCATAGCATCCTAACAGATTCTGAACGTCGTATTATTTTGGTGATTCCTATATATTTAGGAAGTATTATTGGACATGATTAGATCTGTTGGAAATCTTATCTCCTTAGCTTTTCAGCCATATCTACAACGTCCAAAACGGAGCTCGTATGAGACCAAGGCATCTGTTTTAGTGCAGGCTGCTCCTGGAGTCCGCGTTAGACTCGAAGCCGAGTTGTTTGGATCTCCTCCGGTGTCGAACGTGCGTTGCTGATCTTGAACATCTCCAAGTCCTTCTTCATGCTTCCCTTGACCCTCGCCAATGTTTCAAATCATGATAAAGTAATTAGGTAGCAATCTATTCTCAAAGGAAGAAAGACATATGTTTAGAAACGAGCTTACCTCTAATCTCAACTGTCGTGCGTAAGTTTTATCAATACTAATTTGAGGAGTATTGTTTGTATCTAAAGGAGTGATGTCCTCATCATCCTCCCCTTCTTGTTTTGAAGTCGTTCTCGACTCAAGGTCATTGTCAGAACTTCGACTCCACCATGCCTTGCAACCTGCACGAAAAGGTGGAGGTCACGGGGTATTTGAATGCAATCACTTGGTAGCTCAAAGATCTTTATAATCTCATCATTCTCCCCTTTTTGATGAAAAGCCGTCCTCAGCTTGCTCTTTTGGGTATCATGATACTTTTGTAAATGGTTAGTACCAGGAGTGCACAAATAACTAGAAAGATCACGACATGCAAACAAGACATATTTGCATATTACATCACAAGGAGTACTTTTATCATAAAAATCAGTACGACTAATATTTGTGAACAATTTCTTCTCCAAGCAATTCATATTACATGAAACATTATCATCAATCTCACTAAAAGGTAAAACATATTTTATCCCAGCAACACATGACATGACATTATAGTTGCTATTCTAATCTTCTAGTTTATCATCTAATTGCACAGCATAAGAAGTTGTCAAATTCGAACAAACGTAAACGTTTTGCACCATAAAGACACCTCGAATCGTAATTGCCTATAACATAAAAATTAGTTCTACTTAACTAAGGCAATTCAAGGGTCAAAATATCATCTTTTCTACTGTAGCAAGGTCACAAAGAGAATTATATTCAATATAACCCATAGTGTTTGAGAACGATAGCAATTTCAGCTCATCATTTTCACATGTAATAGGTGTGAAATGTTTAATTTCAACACTAGTAAATGGATAAAAATTAGGAGTATCGAATTCATTCATTTCTTTTTGTATAGAAAGAATAGAAGCATCAGCACACACCATCTCTTTATCACAAGAACTAGTGGGCAAATCAAACATTGACAAAGATAAATGGATAAAATTGATACTAACGGTTGCTTTACAAAAGTTGGATAGATAAGAAATTTCAGCACAACTAAAATATTGACACCTTTTGTAGTTCGATGTGCAATATGTTTCTTCTCATTTTCAGCAATATCTTTTTGGCATGTTATGATGTGTCTCATCTTGGGCTATGCTTAGAACATTGCGCATCTCTTCTTTTATCACGTTTGTATCACTTTCATCTTCTTGTTTGATCAATATCTTTTTGGCATGTTATGATGTGTCTCATCTTGGGCTATGCTTAGAACATTGCGCATCTCTTCTTTTATCACGTTTGTATCACTTTCATCTTCTTATTTGATCTTATTTTTCTGCAAAATGTTAAGTGCAACAGGAGGTACAGCAGAAAGCTCCTCCTCCAAAGAGTGTTCATCACAACTAGATATAGGTTCAGAAGATGTATCAACAAAAGTTTATCTCATTAAAATTTTAGCATCACTCATATTCGAGGGTTTTTTTATTATATATAAATGTTGCCACCAAGTTAAAGCACTATCAACTAATGCACTAGAAATATTCAAAAGCTTTCTCCTTTCACACATATGGCATTGTCCAAATAGATTATCCATCTCTCTTTCCTAGGTAATAGATTTAATAGAATCTAAACCATCATATAAAGGAAGAGATGAAAGAACATAATTACTCGTGGAAGGAGATGATGTAGCAATGGTCTGAGCCTCATGCGTCTTTTGATCACGTGCGACATCTCTCTGTGTTGGATTACATTTCTTAAGGCTTGCCGACATATTGTCCACAAACTCAATGCGTTTTTTAAAGTATGCATCGATATTATCAAGGACTCTTTGCAAAGTACTACTCACATTGTATTCACCTCTTTTTTTCCTGTCATAGTTAGAAAAATAGCATATAGATAGCACAAAATATTATTCCTACATCTATAGTGAGATTGGTGGTGAAAATTCCAAAAAAAACGCCTTCCCTAGCTCTTGCAAGGTTCTTACCAAAGCAAAGCAAAGGATGGTGCAACCAGTGACAAGAGAAACTAGAGAGTCATAATTTTACAATTACAAGGTCAAATATAGTGTCGATCTGAGGTGGGTATGTGGAGTTTAGAGGGTTGAAATAATGGTTAGTGGAACACAATTCTATAACAGATAGTAATATTGAATAAGTGTTCTAAGTATTATGTTCTAGTTGCCGGCTCAATCTTATAAAAAATCTAGATGTTACAAGAATATGAATGAAAATATCAAAGGGCAGCAACAACACTAACGATAAGGCTCTAGAAATCTGCAAACTGTTCAGCACTTAAAAAATCAGCAAAGATTAATTTTCGGCTTCTAGATCTTCAAAAAAAATTATTTTTATTTTATTTTTCTGATATTTTTTTTTGAACCAGAGCCACAGATGATGGCACACGACCAAATTTCAGATCAATGTGATGAAAGATGTGGCCTGTAGAAAATCCAGAATTTCTGTTAAATTTGTGCTAAAACTTCGGAGCGTGAAACTAGAAACCTCTGATCTGAAATTGTTGAATCAAGGATCGTCAGAGGTTGGAAAATTTTCTGTAAATATCCAAAAAGTACTTATATGTCTAATTTGGAGTCTAAAAACAAAAGTTATGACTATTTTAATGATGGATCTTCGAATCAAATTTTTTGAAAGGTTGACAATTTTGTGGATGATTGAGCAGCAGATAAATATGAAGAGGTGGATCTATGAAGGGTGGATCTGATTGTGATCGAAATATGGGGTGGGTGGGATAAAATTTCAATGCAAAAGTAACAATTAATAGATGTGACACGATAACAGATTTAACATAAAAACAGATGAACGACGAAGAAAAACACCTGGATGCAAAAAGATTTCAGAATCCAGCAACTAAAACACAAACTAAAGACAAACTCAACACTACGGACTCTGAAATAAAATTATGCAAAGGATAAACACGGCTTTGACAGGGGAACACCTAACGATCTACTTTTTTTGCGACTTTTCTGTGGATGATAGGATGAATGTAAAATCAACAAGGATAGATGTGAACTGACTGTATACCTGAAGCTCTGATTACCACTTGATGTGTATGTGGTTTTCGATCTTTCGTCAGGTTGTGGTAACTCTCGATTTGGTGGAGATGCGACCCACAATCAATCCGGCATTAAATCAACACGATTCGAACTCCGCAATCGTAGCACCACTTCTCCTCTGGTAATCAACCGTACGTACATAATTGACCTCGCCAATAAGGCTAATTCCAGCCTGCGAATCGAAGAACATAAGCAAGAACAAGAAAGAACGCAACTCAATTGCGAAATCTGAATTAAATCATGAAGTTGAAAACCAACAAACCGTCAAACGGCGAAACTGTTTGATAACCGATGAAAACTAATCAAAACATATCTTTAATGATGTGACTACTGTTTATATAGAGGTTAGAGCGTCCTAAGGGGGTAAGACCTAATACTAATGTGCCTAGGAAAGATACACGACCCAAAAGCTAAAAGAGAGTGTCATAGCACCCTAACAGATTCTGAATATCATATTATTTTGGAGATTCTCAGAGATCTAGAAAGTATTTTTGCACAAGATTAGATCCGTTGGAAAGCGTATCTCTTTAGCTTTCCATCCATATCTAGAACGTCTAAAACAGAGCTTGTATGAGATCCTGAAGTCCAAATCAGACTTGAACTCGAGTTGTTTAGATCTCCTCCGGGTTTGAACGTACGTTGCTGATCTTGAGCGTCGCCAAGCCCTTCTTCATGCTTTCTTTGACCCTCTCCAATGTTTTTAATCATAATAAAGTCATTAGGTAGCAATCTATTCTTAAAAGAAGGAAGACATGTGTTTAGGAACGAGCTCACCTCTAATCTCAACTGTCGTGCGTGAGTTTTATCAATACTAATTTGACGAGTCTTGTGTGTATCTAAAGGAGTGATGTCCTCGTCACCTAACATTTGAGATAGTAATAGTAAACTCAATGAGGAGGATATTGAATTTTTGGAAAAATGCACATGCACTTTTTGACATAGAAACTAATAAAGCTCCAGCCCCTGATGGCATTCCAATTGAGTTCTACCAGAAATGTTGGGATATTGTCAAGAGTGACATTATCCACATCTTTGATGACTTTTATCAGGGTAACCTTAATGTGAGTCAATTTAACTATGGTATTATAACTCTATTACCTAATACTGAGGAAGCTGATAGAATTCAGTTGTTTAGACCAATTTGCTTGCTGAATTGCATTTACAAGTTGATCACAAAGGTTCTGACTATTAGATTAGAACCTTTTATGCATAAATTGATTGACAGATGTCAAAATGCATTCATCACGAAAAGAAACATTATGAATGGTATTATGGCTCTTCATGAAATACTTCATGAAACAAAAAAAACAACAAATTGGGGTAGTTTTGAAACTAGACTTTAAGAAAGCATATGACAAAGTCAATTGAGACTTTTTATTCAAATGTCTTGAAAGCAAAAACTTCAGCCCCCAGTGGCTGTCATGGTTGAGGCAAGTGATCAGTAATGAAACACTGAGTGTCAAAATGAATAATCAAATGGGGACTTACTTTAGTAGCTACAAAGGGGTGCGTCAGAGAGACCCCCTGTCACCTTTTCTTTTCAACATAGCTGCTGACTGCCTCACTAAAATGTTCCACAAAGCTCAACAATCGGGGCTGATCACAAGGCTAGTCCCTCACATGATTGATAATGGTATTGCTATTATGCAATACGCAGATGACACAATCTTTTGCCTTGAAAATGATATAGCCAAAGCCCTTAATGTGAAACTTCTTCTGTATATTTTTGAGCTAATGTCAGGCCTAAAAATCAATTTGCAAAAGAGTGAAGTTGTGATGATAGGGGGAGATAATGCTCTGGCATAAGAATATGCAGACCTGTTTCATTGTCAAGTAAATGACTTCCCGATCAAATACCTAGGGGTTCCTGTGGGACAATCTAGAATACGGGTAAGAGATTGGGACTTGCTGGCTCAAAGGATGTCTAAAAAGTAGATGTTTAGAAGGGGGGTTTATGTTTTTTGAGAGCAGATTAACCCTTATCAATGACAGTTTGTCTAATCCCCCTATATACCATATATCGATGTACCTCATGCTCAAAACCGTAATTTCTGTGATGGACAAAACAAGAAAAAAAAATTTTGGCAAGGGGGTGGGACTAAGAGAAAATATCACCTAGTAAAATGGAACAAAATTTGCATGCCTAAAAGTAAAGGAGGTTTTGGAGTTAAAAAACTTAATGCTTATGAATTATTGCTTGCTCTGTAAATGGTGGTGGAAATTAGAAATTGAGGAAGGGCTTTGGCAGAATCTGGTAAAAAGAAAATATTTGCAGCATTCTTCTATTCTGGAGGTTAGTCATAAGCAGACATACTCCCCTTGTTGGAGTGATTTGCTAAAGATTAAGAATCTGTATCTTTCGGGAGGAAAAAGTTAGTGGGAAATGGTAATGAAACTATGTTCTGGGAAGACTGTTGGTTATACAACCGTCCACTAGCTGAAATTTTTCCATATCTGTATGAGATTTGCAATGATAAGTTCATGACCATATTAGAGAGCAGAGCTAGAAATTAGAGTTTATCTTATCGAAGATAGTTGAATGAATCTCATCAGAGTTTTGGGGGAAATGTCTGACAAGATTGCAGAGTTTTAGTTTAACTCACACAACTAGTTGGGCCTTCAATAATAGTGGAAGTTTTACAGTAAAGTCTTTGTATGACAAACTTTTTGTTGGTTATGCAAATAAAGCTAATAAACATATCTGAAAGGCTAAGATACCTCTCAGAATCAAGATTTTTATGTGGTTACTTGAGCAAAATGCAGTTCTTACTAGAGATAATATGAAAAAAAAAAAAGAAATTGGCCTGGGTTAATTGTTGTGAGTTCTGTACTCAAGAAGAATCGGCTAGTCATCTGTTTTTCCTGTGCCCCACTGCTAAAGTTATTTCGAGATATATGGGACTTTGCTTAGGAACCAACTGCATTCCTAGTTCTCCTGCGCAAGCTTATTCCTGGATGGAAAAGTTGTTGCCGGATAGTAATACATTTTACCGTTCATTTTTAAAGGTCGTTTTAGCTTTGGGCACGGAAATTAAAAAAATTGAAAAAGTATGGTATGCAAAAAACGAAAAGGAAAGAGATAAAGATAGAGATTTATTGGAAAGAGAAAAATTATATTGAAAAGAGATAAATGTGTATTAGGAAGTGAGAGTGACGTATATTAAAGAACAAAATTTGAATGTTAAAATAACTTATATTTGTGAACAGAGGGAGTATGTTCCTGGTCTCGCAGCTATTACTTGGGCCAACCGAAAAGCTAGTAACAGTGCTTGTTTTGATCATAAGTTGATTAAACATCCAAATGAAATCATTCACCATGCATGTGGTCTGCTGAAATACTGGGCAGGTTCGCTGAAAGACCTCTCCAAGGAGGACCTCATCAGAGGGGTGGGAAGTTTGCTTCAGACGGTTTCCGCAGTCGAAGACATGCAACAGCGCAACCCAGCAAGAATCCTGCAGCTTCCGAGCACAGAAGAGGAAGAAGAGGAGAACCCGAAGTCGACTTGATGGTGAAGTTGATTTCTGGTTGATATCGCTAAGAAACTTTGAATGCCTTGCGTGGCGAATAATCCTCTTTATCTTGTAATGTCTTTGTCATCTCTCTGCCTGTATTTTTTTTTTTTTGACTCTTGTCTGGGTGTCGTAACTCTCTTTCTGACCGATCGGCTTGTAAGACTTTATTTCCGTTATGTAAGTAATGGAAATGGGGTGTCCCCCGATTCGAAAAAAATCGACACCCACGCAAAGTTCACCGCCCCAAAATATCTGCGCCATTCCGTTCAGCAACCTGCCCTCTCATCCCGGTCGCCTCTGCTCCGCCTGCGGCCGCAGACAGGACGCGCGCTACTCCGCCTGACCCACTCCATTTCCTTTCCTTCCTTACCGCTCCACCCCGCCGCCGCCTGCATCTTCCAAGATCCCAGACCCAATACCGGAGCAGTATTGCTGGCTGCCCTGCCTACGTGCTATCTCTAAGCTTCAAGAACCCCCGGTCGTGGCGGCGGCCGGGACAGAGACGCTAGGCAGCGGCGAGAGGTGCATGAGGAGGAGGAGTGGCGGGGACGACTGCGGGCTTGCGATCCGGAGCTGGAGCTGATGGGGCAAGTGCGGCTGAACTGAATCAACTCGGAGCGGCAGAGAGCAAGGGACCAGAACGACGGAAGACGGAAATTGTGATTTGAAGACAAGAACTACGGAAGGTTTGGATCTTGGAAGACCTGCTCTGCTGTTGCCAAGATGCAGAATGGCGATTGGCGTAAGAAGGTTCGAGCTCTATCTTTTTTCGTGGATTATTTCATCTTCCTTATAATGAATTTACGATGACGTTGTAAGGTACTGAGCTGCATTGAAAAGCTTGATAGAATGGACTAATAGATTCAAGGATAAAGTTCAAATTACTACCCTCAAGTATAGCCGAAGTCTGAATAACCCCCTAAAGTATTATTTGGTTCATTTTATCCTCACAACTTTGTCATTTGGCTCAATTTACTCCCTATTATAATTTCTCTTTTTTATTTCTCCATATATAAATGTAATCTTAAGCTAAATTTTTTTAGATGATAGAGCACATTATAACACATGTTAGAAAAATACATCATAAATTTTTTGTTATTATTTTCATATAGCTTTGTGTCCTAATGATTAATTTATTGTTAAATATCTTTTCCTATGAAACAAATTACAAAAAAAATATGATGCATTTTTTTAACATGTGTTACAATGTGTTATATCATCTCGTAAATATCTGAAGAAACAAAAAAGACAAATTGTAGTAGGGGGTAAATTGAGCCAAGTGGCAAAGTTGTGGGGATAAAATGAACCAAAAATTAGTTTAGGGGGTTATTTGGACTTTGGCTATACTGGAGGGTAGTAATTTGGACTTTATCCCTAGATTCAATAAAGAATAGTTTAGGTGATTGAAAAGTGACATTTCTGATGAATTGGTGAAATTCTGCCACACAGCTGGATTTTTCGCTTGCATAATTGATTCTGCCCATGGGGACCTGGTTTACTGTTGAACTTCACGAACGAGTAGAAAAAGAGATTTTTCTACTTGCACTTATAACCTTGGCACTGCCTGCTAAACAATTTTGATGAATTGGAAATACATTCTGGCAAATCTTATTTTGAAAAGTTGATTTTCGCTTGCATAATTGATTCTGCCCATGAATAGGAAATACATTCTGGCAAATCTTAATTGGAAACGTTTATTTTGAAACATTGATGTTGAAACGTTGATTTTCACTTGCGTAATTGATTCTGCCCATGGGGACCTGGTTTACTATTGGAGCTTCACAAGCAAGTAGAAAAATAGATTTTTCTACTTGCACTTATAACCTTGGCACTGACTGCTAAACAATTTTGATGAATAGGAAATACATTCTGGCAAATGTGGAAAAACATCTCAGTTAATTATAAGCAAGATGAAAACTAAATTAGTCTTTCTGCTAAAAAGTTCTATCATCCCTTGCTGTGGTCTTCTCTTTCATCTTTAGTGTACTAATTAAGTAGCGTATGCCACAAAATGCCTTCGAGGCAACAATGGGACAGCTTGATAATTGCTGCAATGAAGCACTCTGCTGCTCCGAGTTGATAATTGCTGCAAGGGACCAGAACATCTGTGCATCAACACTGCCATTAAATGCATCTTAACCATTAATTTATTTTGGATCATTACTTTAAACTGAACAGATTCATAATATTATAAAAGACACTTTTCAAGAAAAATATATGCATATCATATCGGTGTATTCAGTCTCATTATTCATGAAAATATGGGCTAATTTTGAAAAATTTGACTGCATGTATCCTGAACTATTCTCTTGTGCAACTAAAGGGAGAACTGTACATGTTCGTAGTACCAATGGAAAAATGATTCTGCAGCAGACCCCATAGAGTATATAGTCTTAATGAAATGAAACACAATCATCCTGCATTTTCGAGGAAAAAATAAGAATATATAATCTTGCTGATGATCATAGTGCACAAAGCAATTGACTTGTAAAAGTGTTGTCACTAAATGTAAAATATGTGATTGATTAGTTTTTGTTTTCATGTCAGAATGCACGAGAAATAGATTTTTTTGCTGGATATGGTGATGTTAATAGATACGAAATTTTGGAGGTCATCGGCAAAGGAAGTTATGGACTTGTGTGTTCGGCAAATGATACACAGACCGGAGAAAAGGTTGCAATAAAGAAGATACACAACATTTTTGAGCATATATCAGATGCTGCACGCATACTCCGTGAAATAAAGCTTCTGAGGCTTCTTAGGCATCCTGACATCGTGGAGATAAAGCATATAATGCTCCCCCCATCAAAAAAGGATTTTAAAGATATATATGTTGTCTTTGAACTTATGGAGTCAGATCTTCATCAGGTCATAAAGGCTAATGATGATTTAACAAGGGAGCATTATCAGTTTTTTCTCTACCAGATGCTTCGAGCTTTGAAATATATCCACACAGGTATCCACTTATTCCATTTTCTTAATAATCTTGTTATTCCTTTTTTCCATTGCATAACTGCATTATATTTCTTTTCCATAGTCTCATTATATTTCTTTGCCTTTGAGTAGCCCTCCAATCGTTCGACACATTTAGTTTCCTTTCCCTTCCTGTTTATAACTTATCAATATAATCTGATTGATAAAAAGCACTTTCATTCTTGGAAATAAATATAAACATGCATAAAATTGATGCTTTTCTACTTCCCAAAAAAGATTCATCAGTC
>BCLG01000030.1:433536-465317 GCA_001602295.1 Zoysia matrella | reverse complement strand
GATACTATTTAATTTTTGAATTGGAGTGCATATGAACTGTTTTAACGACTAAAATAACTAGGACTGAATATGGTGTTCTTCTTTGTTAGGTAAACATTCCTTGTATGAAACAAAAAAAATATGTGCTGAATAACTGTAGTCTAAGTTGAGAAATATGTCAAGTATGTCTACGAATTGTCTCATATAGTTTACTAAAGTATTGTGTACTGTACAGTTGGTAACTCCTATTTTTGTGCAGGATGTTCAGAGATGAATTAGTGAGAGATGGAGTCCCTAACATTGAGAGAATAGTCCGTTGGGATTTCAGCCTTGGATCAGGAATCATGTTAGTCCAGAATCATTTTTTTGGGGATTTGAATCTGCCATATATTTTTATGAATGTATCACATATATGTGTCTTGCGTGTGGCAGATCATGAGGTTGCGTTTTACAAATGAAGAAGAGGGGACCAAATATGGGACATGGTTTCCAATTGAGCTAGGCATGGCAAACTACTTGTTGTCATTTCTGATGGGAGGACAAGGCCTGTGGTACCTCTTGTTGCTGCAAAGTTCACAACTGAATGCAACATTATAGTAAGGGATCATCTGCTCGTGCTTAAACACTGGAAAGAATACAAGAACCAACCTGGGCTGTTTAAATTATTTATAGGAGAACCTGGTGCAAGTACATTCTCTATGACTTGCCCCCTTCAATCTGAAGCAAGCTATTCATTAGTTTATAGATAAAAATATTTTTATGCTTGCCCTTTTTTCCTTGATAGGCAAAGTTTTGATATCAACACAAGTGATGGGGCAGTTCAAAAGGCTTGTTTGCAAATGATGAATATGGCTGTCCTCCAACAGCGATATAGGCTCAAGAAAAAGTATTTTGATCCTTTCCCAATACATATGGTGCCTAAAACTTCTCCAATCAAATCAATGACTAATGATTAATGGAATGAACATGTGGACAGTCGGGCCACTGCTAGAAAAATAGTATGTTTGTTTCTCAAAGTATAACTCTGTTCTTGTGCTTGTTGCTTTGCCACTGCCTTACAAGTATTCTATCTTTGATGCTGGAGACATGTCAAAAGAATAAAGACAACTGAAGCCAAGCTAAGTTCCATCAAACCACTGGTTCTCGTGGTTATATGGTCCTTGTCGAAAATTTGGTAAGTTAGATATTCAATGTGCAATATATTCCTTGTCCATAGCAAAATATACTTGCTGCATTCATTTCTATTTCTTCCATGTGATTCATAATACTTGCTGGAAGTATACGTCAGTATCTCATTGCTCCTTGCATATTCTTTTTGTTCAAAGTGAACTTGCTTTTTCTTCATGTTTTATATGTTATTTCTAGCTTCCTGATATTTATGTTACCAACATCTTTATATGTTAATTTTGTTTTAGATTAAATATTGTTTCTTTGAATTTTTGCTACTATGACATGTTGTGAACAAGAATGTTGATTACGGATATTATTTTCAGGGGGCAAGTATAGGGATGAAGAACCAGATGCCTTGGATATGTTTAAAGAGTGTCACTACAGCAACAAAAAAGAAAGGCTTCACATCTGCTGTACAATCAGCTATAGTAAGGCATTTTCTAAAAACTACAACTCTTAAATGTGCATATTTTTAGCTACATCTTTTGATCATGAATCCTGTTTGTTTCTTGTATGCTAGACTGAAATGGAAAACAAGATGTCTACACTTACAAAAGGCGAACAATCCATTTTTCAACTCAAGCAGTAGCTGATGTCCTTGCTGAGAAGACTAAGAAGAATTAGTTCCTTCGAAATGTGGGTTTCCAGAATCTCCATCCAAGAACCACTGTAGAGAACATTGAAGCAGAATTGGAAGCTGAGAAGATAGCAAAGGCTGAGCTATCGAAACAAGTTGAGGTTCTATCATAGCGAATGGAGGAAATAGAACAGGCAAGGATTCGAGACCAAGAGAAGATGAAAAAAAAAGCTGATTTGGAAGACAAACTTTTGCTTGTGCTAAGTCAGATGCAACCAAGATAGTTGTGTGGTCAATTTGGTTATTCTATTCTTTTGCTGCTGAATTGGGCGCTGGGAGAAACTTATTTGCTCCTCTTTTGTCCTCTTTTGTTGCAACATTGCTGCTGTTTTTGGTGCAAAGTGACACACATGACATGGTGAGATGTTGGATGAAAGCTCAACTTGTTTTGTAATGTTTTGCTGAATGAAAAACTAAATGTATTTAGCTATTACTGAACATGTATACAGAATTGAATCTCTTGCGCTGATATAATTGTGAAGTTGGGTTGATCCAGATTGTTACTCAAAATTAAATTTATTGGTTGAAATGATAAATGTGAATTGGGCTGAATCCATCAAAAAAAATTATGGGTCAACTGTATTAGAACGTGGCAGCCTGTTCAATATAATGAGTGGGCTAAAATTTTGATTGCCACATTAGTGGGCTAAGCCCAATTTCAGCTGCTGCCAGCCCATCTAAAGAATGACATAGGCATCCACATTGGCGAACATGTCAACAGTATGTTGGCATGGCAACTATTTCTATGACGGATATATATCCTACGTGGCAATAATATGTGACGTTTAGTTTTGTCACTAATTTTGAGCCTTGGCTAGGCTATGTGGGCTTGAGGCTATTCTGTGACGATTATGAAACATCACAGATCGCTCTAATCCGTGACGGTTCAACAGAAACGTCACAAAGGTTAATCGTGACACTCAATACATGACGAAACCAAAAAACATCACAGACATTGCTTTATGACGGGTTTTGAGTGAAGAATTTTGCCGTCATGGATCACTGGATTTCTTGTAGTGACTTGGCATCTTCAAAAGATGGTGAGGTCTGCCTGAAACCCTTTTTGTAGGCATGCCATGGTTTGAAAGGTTAGTGTCATCACTAACATAAACCTTCTTAACATTTTCCAAATGGTAAAACAGATGTGGGGGCACATTGATGTCTCTCAAATGGCAGTGCGTAGGTTTCACTAGTCATTGAAGCTTTATAAAAGCCTATTTCTCATACTTGGTGAATCAGAACTTACATAACTCATGGCATCACTAGCTATCACGCAAGAGTCTAGAAAGATTTCATATCCCTGTTATCAGCCAGGGAGTTCTGTTCATTTTAGTTTTATCAAGCAATGATTATTGGAATCTGAAATATTGATATTATTAAAGTGATAAGAAATATCACCATAGAGTAAAGGTGAACTGCCCTGGCTGACTCTCTTGCATCTAAGAGCATCTTCAAAAGCTCCCTTAAAACTTCACTCCAAAAAACAACTTTTAGGGACAGTCCAAAAAATTTAAGGAGGTATTTTTCTTTCCTCCTGCAACAACACCCCTAATTAAGTCCTAAAAATTATTTGAACTTGGGTCAAATAAGCAGGATCGGTTAGTTTTAACCTAGAAATGTCTGTTTGGCCAATCCATCCACTCAACTATGGAGTACAATCGTGAACTCATCCACAGAGGAACGCATGTGCGCATCCACTCAGCTATGATCCATAGAAGTATTTCCTCGGACGAGCAGAGCGTCTGCTGCTCCTGACGGAGGGCGACGGGGGATGAGCGGACCGAGTAGGGATGAGATGAGACATGACGGAGGACGACCGGCCAGATGCACAGACCGAGCGTGACGTCGTCGTCGGTACTCGAGTGGAGGCCGTCGTCGTCTTGTACAGCGGGGCAACCATGTTCGGCTTGGTGCAAGTGAAAAATGAAGCGGGAGACGATATGGGGGAGCCCGAAAATTTGCTCAGATGTGATTGTGGATGGGGAGTTCTTAAGCGAGGTGGGAATGTATGTGGTGTTTAGGTGGGCTGTTGGAGAGAAGTTATTGTACATTTTTCCTAAAATTTGATTTAGAGAGTTAAAGTGACATTCTTGGAGATGCTCTAAGTTCCCTGAGACCGAGTCATTGACAACATGATCAGTTCTTAAGCCACTGCCATGAGACTATTTTTTTTAAAAAAAAGCCCAGTATTTTCTAAACACATCACGTATAGTACAAAAAAATATTTAGCTTAGGGGTAGATTCATCCACTCTTGTGGTTGGCAGACAAAAAGAAACTAAAAAGTGGCAAAAATAATGTATAGTGCTATAATAACTGCGTGTCAATGTTGAAATTGTTATTTTATCGAAGCATGTTGACAGTGCTCGTTCATCGAAGCCATTTCTTGAGAGTGCTAAAATAGCAACAACAAAAAAACTCGTGGCAGAGGAACAGAAAGTAAGTACATGAGTTTGATGAATTTTGTGGGCATCTTTATCCAACAGAAAACAGAAGGGACACAGGCTCTCTTTCCACGATGCACTCAACTTCCTCCAATATATAGCAATGCAAGCACACCTACCAAATACGCAGGCTACTAAATTGATCCGTAAAATGGAACTGTTTAGCTAATAAATTGATGTGACCACTACTTAAAAAAAAGCATTTGTTCCGAAACCCCTTGGCAAATGCAGGCGGTTTTCAATAAATATCCGCCCGTACTAGGTACCAGGTGGGCCCGGAGAAGACAAGCTCTCCTAACGAACCGCTTGCACAAAAGGTTTTTCTAATGCTGGCGGTTCATTAGGAGAGCCACCTGTATTAAAGGCATTTCCGCAGGCGGTGTTCTTAACGTGCCGCTTAGGAGCCTTAATGCAAGCGCACTTTTAAGAGCACCGCCTGCATTAGCTTACCCTATATAAGGGGTAGCCCCGCCGCGCCCTGTTCCTCGCGACGCCCTCAGAACAGAGGTGCGGCGCAGGCGGCGAGGCGAGTTTGGATGATCGGGAGTGACAGTTTTAATCTTTTTTTGTGGTGGAGCTTGTTTTTAGAGGTATGTGGATGTTCATCCAACTATTTAATTGAAGTTTGGTTGCAATTTAAGCTATATAATCTTGATTTTCTAATATCTACGGTTTCTCAAGGTTTTTGTGATTTTGATGATTCAATTGACTAAAATTTATAATGTTTGCGGTGACTTTTAATATTCCTATGAGATTAGATGTTTCTTACCTTTGTTATCCCATATTTATAGTTTAGTTGATTAATTTTTACTTTAAATATATATGAGATCAATGTACACGATATATTTCTTGTGATTTTGATTATTAAATTGACTAGATTTTACAATATTTCGCGGAGATTATTAATATTTTATATTCTCATGAGATTACTTGTAGTTAGTTAACTTTTTTTAATGGTAATCTTTTATTTGTTAAGAGTCATATGTATATTACTTAAAAATTAATTAATTACCTAGATCCGTTTTACTTTATATGTAGATTGAGATATAGAATGGATCGATCATGGATGTATAATGCACCAAGACATTCTCCTGAGTATCTTCAAAATGTTTATTTATTTGTCGAAGCTGCTAAGAAACATGCGAGTAGAGAAGGTCGAAATGAGATGTTTTGTCCATGTATCGATTGTGCCAACAAGATAGCTTGGTCTAATGCTTTAGTAATCCAATCACATTTGATCAAGAGATGTTTTATGAAGAAGTACATGGTATGGACAGAACATGGGAAGATAGATACATCTTACAGAAATCTTGAACATTCCGTTATGAATCAAGTGGCTTGTAATGATGATTTAAGAGTTCAAGACAACATCGATACTGCTGATGCTCAAGATGATGATTAAGATATTCTATTTTACTTTGAAGAGATGTTGCGTCATGTTGAACCACAATTGCTGATATATTTAGGAGTTGAGAGAGGTCTAGATAATATGGATATATTAGAGAAAGCATCGAATGACCTTTTATATAAGGAAATAAAAGGATGCGAGAAAGAGTTTACAATGTTGTGTGCTGTGCTTGAACTTCTTAAGTTGAAGGCTTGCAATGGATGGTCTGATAGTAGTTTCACAGAGCTTTTGAGTCTGCTAGCGAAAATACTTCCAAAACACAATAAACTGCTAACAACCACATATAAAGCGAAGATTTAGGTGTTAAAAAATACATGCATGCCTCAGTCATTGTATGTTGTATCGCAAAGAGTATGAATTTCTACAGAAGTGTTCAATATGCGGTATTAGTCGTTACAAAAAGAGCTACAACCATGTGTACGCTGGCAACACAAGGAAATCGACAAGGAAGAACAATCCTATTGGCCCAGACACTGGTGATGACACGCCCGATGAGGTGGATACAAAAAGAAAAATTCTTGCCTTGGTGATGTGGTACCTTTCAGTGATTGATCAATTGAAACGTTTATTCTCAAACCCTCGGGACGTCAAACTCATGCGTTGGCATTCTGAAAAGCGCATGATGAATGAAAGAAAGCTTTGACACCTGGCAGATGCAACTCAATGGAAAAAATTTGATTTACTCTATCCAGAGTTTGCTACAGAGATTTGCAATATAAGATTCGCATTGAGTGTCCTAACGTCGGTTATGAGTGTCATATGTTCATTTGCAGTGTCCTAACGTCGGTTATGAGTGGCCTTGGGGAAGAGACATGGAGCACAATGGTGTTGAAAATGTTCGAAGTGATATGTTACTTCATTCGGTGTGAGATTTGACATCAGGATGGTGAATTCTATGAAAAGCAAAACAACGAGTTGTCGAACTATCTACATCTTTTTTTTATGATAGGCTTAAGCTATTCTAGATGATCGAGACGATGTATTATGTAGATGTTGGATCACTCTTATCATGTTTTGTAATATACACTTGTTTGTTGGAAGTTTGATTTGTCTATATGAATATTTTGCTTGAGTTATGTGTTAAATATGTGAGTTGAATTTATAATTCTGTCTTGTATAATAATAATAATTATTATATATTAAATTAATATAAAGCACTAATGCAGGCAGTTGTTAAAAAGAATTGCCTAACGCTACTTCTATTAATCCAGGCGGCTGATGTAACCAGCTGCCGGCATTGTAGCATATAATGAAGACGGTTGGCAGAATACGCCACCTGCATTGTAGCATGTAATGAAGGGGGCTATCATTAACAGCTGCCTGTACTACGGCAACTTAATGCAGGCGGATTTCTTTACACTCCGCCCCGCATTAGGAGCTGTAATGCAGGCGGTTCTAAATTTTTGCGTGAATAAATGCTCTATTTTTACAGGCTATTGAATGCCGGCGTTTTGAAATTCCGCCTGCACAGATAGGTTTAGAACCGCCTGCAAAAACCTTTTTTGTAGTAGTGGACATTGCAACTCAAATACACATGCTCCTCAATCGAGTCCCATATCTATTACTCATAGTTGATGCCATTCGCTAGGCTAGCACATACACGTACCAGTTGGTTCCACTTCCATTGACGACGAGACTAGAGGAAGAGAGCACCCCACCTCAGATATTGTGTCGCAATGTGGTTACTATTTCCCTAGCATGTTGCATTTTTTACGTAGGGTTGGGAGGTATCAAGATGCGAGAGTCCACTGATCTCCAGCAGTTCGAAGACCTGGCAATAATCCGCGCGAATGCAGGTCCTCTGCAATCTGGTGGCCGGGAGCAGATCCGTAATCATGTTGCTGATCAACTCTCCGCGGTATCCGACACTGTTGCCTGCTATACGGGTCCATCTGATGGCATGTCATGGACGCTGGCTGACCGCGTCTGTGTCGGGATTTGCATCCTCTCCACATCAAACTTACTTTTCCTGTCTATTGAGATGGGAATTGAAGGATTTTGTCGGTGCTAGAGCGAGCTTATGTCATGGTGGTGTTGATCTCTGGCCAGATTATCTTCTGCATCTAGGTCTCTTGTTAATGGAATAAAAGATTTCCAGTTTCACAAGAAAAAAGGATACTGAAATTTCATATACTGCATGGCAACCGAATGCAACATTCAGAATTATTCAACGAGGAATTATAGTTGATTTGGAAGGTCTACCGCTAAGATATGCCATTTTCACAGCTATTATTTAGCTACCGCTAAAAAAAAAAGCTATAGCCAGAGATAGCCGCTATTAGCTCTCTATTTAACTTCAGCTAAATACCCAAACACAAAACAAGCTGCGCAAAGCCTAGATTCAAATCGAAGTTGCAAATTAAAAGAAATTCTTTCTGTACTAGATAAACTTGATATTTAGGTTTCATGACATCAAATTTTGATCTATAATTTTCGTAAATTTAATCAATTTTAATAATATAAAAATATATATTATAAAAATATTAACCAACTCGAGTGCGATGGTGGCTGTTGCGCTCTCGTCCAACTCTCAAGAGGATGAAGATGTGTGTATTTCTTTATATATTTCGGATATTTATCCTATTTAAGGAATTAAGTATTAAAATATATATTACTTTTTATTAAAAACCACTAAATGATTTAGCTTTTGCTATAGCTGTAGATAGCTCTTCTTAGCTTTTACCGAAGACCACCGCTAAATGGTTTAGCTCGCTATTTTTTTCATGGGAATTAATAGCCGTTATCTGGATGCTCTTGCATTGCCACGTAGCTAAACAAATTTTTCATTAGTTAACTACGCCTAACACAATAACCTCAGTAGTATTCTGGATATAGCATATGTATGGGTCTTCACTCTTCAGATTCATACGCGTTAATTAACAGTTTGTCCTAACCCGTCCATTTGAAGCAGAAGCAAAGATATTTGAGATTGCGTATTTTTGCTGAATTTGCAGACTGCAATAAGATTGTTATCATGTTAATCCACATATGCCTCTACATTTGGGTTATGGAAAGGAATATGGACTTAGCTTTGCTTTGAGATTTTAAGGAAACACGTGGTTTCTATGGGAGGTGTGTACCGTACGTGTCCTGTAGACTTCATTTGCATCAATATAAACGATATGTACATTTCCATCTATATCAGGTGGTTGATTGACTTGTATGTCTGCCAGCAAGTGTGCTCAGGAACGTTAGTAGCTCAGGCGCAATTGTGCTCAGGAACGTTAGTAGCTCAGGCTACAAGTAGAGTATTAAGTATACCTCAAAATCTCCATGAAAACTGCCTTGATATTGATTCGTAAGGAAAGCCGCTCATCCATCCGTAAATATCAGGCACTAGAATGCATCCACATGGTGAAATTAAAAGGCACAGCTGCCATCACACTGAATAAAATCCTTCCTGAGTTAGAGTTAGATCTCGAAAATGATAAATTCACATTTACAGCTCTAACTACTCAAGCTTTGTACAGCTGCTCGTGATGGCCCAGCGCCAGCTGCATAAATAGCAGCAAGCCCTCTGCACTGGTAATTCTAAATCTTTTTTTATGAGTTAATTAGCAGGAAACCAGTCGAACAACCTCCAGGCTCCAGCCATTGACAATTCCTAGTTATGATCTATATATCCATATAGTAAAATGCATCATCTCTTCTTGCATGTGCATAATCTCGATCGGATTGTGAGATGTTGGAATAGCGTAGTGATTCAGCTCCGGAACTGAATGTATTTTTATCTTGAAGGCACATGCCATTTCTATTGACACCGGAATAATGTATTGTCACCTTTGTGGATTGTAAGAATTGACACAGCCAGGGAGCTCCAGTCACTTGAAGCATGACATATACCAAAACTAATGCTATAGAAGAAAATCAATTTTGGCATTTCTTCATACACCCTTGGTACACATTTTGCAGATATATAAAACGCAAGTGTGTACTAATCACCTCAAGGAACAGATAGATGAACTAGATATGATCGATAGGTTCATGAGAACTCATGCTTATTTCCATTCGTCTTTAGTAGAATACA
The DNA here is from genome assembly GCA_001602295.1 of Zoysia matrella. NCBI lineage: Eukaryota > Viridiplantae > Streptophyta > Magnoliopsida > Poales > Poaceae > Zoysia > Zoysia matrella. The sequence goes on along the minus strand of BCLG01000030.1, from coordinate 455,654 downwards.
TAGACAACAAAATGTCCAGTTTGATATGTTCTAATTTTAGGTATCAATGTGGGAGGCGATCCTCAAAGGAGACTTTATTCTTGCATTGCCTTGAGCTCTCCATTGATCCACTCAAGTCACGTTACTATGCATGCGTCAAAAAATTATTAGTTCATTGTCTGACTAGATTACACATCAGGCATTGGGATGTTATACTGCTTCAGTTGTGTTACCTCCAAACAAAGTATTATGTGCCTAACTCAACTAATCAGCACTTTTATTCCACACAGAATTTTGGCAACCATAAGTGCATGATATTGTAATAAAATTTTGTTACTTAAAATACTGTAAATATTTGCACACATCAAAATGACATGTAACATTGACTAGCGTATTTAGCCATGAATTCTCTTCCTTCTTCCTTTTGAGATATGCTGCATGCCATAGCGGTGCCACATCTAACCAAATTGTCACTGCATGCTTTGCCTATAGATTTCTTCTTGCGAACCTGTGGTGAACTTGGCTGGACATGCCCGTTTATGTAGACAGTAGACATATCAATATAGTACTACCGTGCATAATTGTTACGTATGAAGACGCACTAGAGATGTTTTCGGGCGAGGTGGTCGCCACTGGAAACAACAAACTACTTTTTGTTTTATAAGCTTAGTTCTGGGTCATCTACCGCTATTGCAGGTCATTACAGACCGTTACAATGGAATTTTAGTAGTATTGCACATAACAAACAAATTAAAAATCATTTTGAAAAATATCTTATCTATAGCATATAATTGTGGGCCCTTAGTACTTATTTAGATTCTTAGAATTATATATATATAGTTTATATATTCTATAACTAGCTACAGAATGAAAATTCTGTAGCCAGACCGGTTGGTCGAAACCAGACCCGTGAAAAACAGAGATGAATCCTCCCTGGTCACCCCGTCGGTTTCGCATGGGCCGTTGGTTGCGATTCACACGGCCACAATCTAATGCCATGGATTTTTGAAAGCTTTCAACAACCATCTCAGCCCATGAATTTATTGAGCGATCCAGGTATTGCGGAGCAACAAATCTACACCGCGGCCACTCACGATGCTCGCAGCACCACCACTCTCGACACGCACCGCTCGGGCACGGCAGATCCACCCGCCAGGAAGGCCGTGTGGGAGGATCCCGCGCCGTCGCACCCTCGTCACCTCCTTCATACCGACGCTGACGATGACCGCGGGAGAGGATAGCTTCGGCGCGTCTAGGACATTGGGAGGCGGGTATGCATCTCGTGGGAATGCATCATCAAGGCAGCACCGCCGATTTGGCGGCGGAGCAGCGGTAACCCGAGACAGCGTGGGTGCCGATGCTGAGGTGGGTTGTGCATTGCAAGTCTGCAACCCTGTGGTCCTGCTCCCTTCCACCCTTGTCGTCTGGTTCTCCGCCTCCACCACCACCCCTCAAACACACCGTGGTATGGTTCAGACCCCTCCGCTCTGGAGGTCCTTCGTCTTTTCTAATTTCTAGTTGGACTGATCCTACAGCAAATTCATTGGATGTTCTCCCCAAATGGAGTGATTGGATTCCGCAAACCAATTTCTGGTTTTATCCCAGCACCGAGCAGGATGCAAGAGGAAAATTTTAATTCGAAGTAGATCAATCAAACATCTTACAGAGACCTAGTTACTTATGGAACTACTATGCGAACCAACAAACATTGAGACTGACAGAGCAAGTGTGCGGCCTACGCAGCTCAGCTGCTGCCGACTCCATCAGGTGCATGGCTGTGTGGTTGATTTACGTAGTTGTCGAACCAAAACATAGAATAGCAAAGATCAGACTTCCCTTCGACGCCCCTGCATCCTATACCTTGTTTGCCCCACCCCTCCTTGTATCCCCAAAGCAGAGTGGCAGATGCATGATCACCATCGATCTTCCATAAACTGTATTAATTTGGTTGGTTTATTCACAAATCTCATGTCTTTGCTCCCCAATTTCACAGCTATGATTGCACTTCGTTTGTTAACGGAGATCATTTGTTTGTGTATTACAATTGAATAAGAAGTAACTGCCCAGCAGCATAATTTTCAAATTTTCTTTAGGCACCAAAATGAAAGCACAACCTTATCGATGATTTAAATCATTTGTTTGTCAGATACGATTTCAACTACTTCGGCTTCAGAATCTGGCTTCAGAATCATCTTTCACTAGTGCCCAAATTTGGCTCAGCTGCATTATGAATTTGGTGTATGTGTTGTTCCATCCTGTTTTTAGTAGAAAGTTAGATTTGTTTTCCTTCATTGCACTAATCATCCCATGTGTCGTTCCAATTCCAGCCTTGTTTGCCCATCGATTTCCTCCAGCTCTGTGTTTCTCCCGCACTTATCGAATTGTTCATCTAGGTTGCTACTGCATCTTGGTGGCTGTAATCTATGAAGCGGAATTGAGCTGGCGCGAATGTTCACATGTTTTTCTGCCCTCAAATTGTTACAAATCTGTTTAGGCGCCTTTTTGAAATTGATATATTTCATCCCCCTGCGTATTTGAGAAAAAAAAAATGTCATCCCCAATTTCACAATGTCTGTTTATTATTTTTGTAAGTATTTGAAATCATCTTGGCTTTCCGGTTAGCTTACTAAGTAATTAAAATGCATCTCACGCATGTTCTCCAGTTTATTTTCCATTACCCTTTGCTTATTGAATTCACAGGTTATTATTCCAAACAGTGTTGTATGGACACTGTTTTTCCTTATGTTTTTTGTTTGTGTTTTTATCGTTGCCCTCTATTCTGACTGATGGGCACCATATATTGTTGCTTCCATAATTCTACAGTAATCATAGACATCACTATCTTATTTTTTCCCAAACCATAATGTCAGATGAGAAGATATTCCGGATGCAAGGAAGATTGAAATTGATTACATTAGATACCAATCAGGACGCATGAAAACTTAATCTGCCTGAAATACCCATCCCGACAACTCCAGCTGCAAATGGTCATCTCAAGTAGTGCAACATCGAGTCCCCCATATCAGCTGCACATGTTGCTTTTATTACTGCACCTATGCGTTCTTCACCATTTCAAAAGAACAAAAAAATATGCTGACAGTTCTTTTGGAAGACGAGACGATGACTTCGTCCCATCCACGAAGCAGCGCACGTGTTGTTGTGAATCCAGTTGTATGTTTAGGACTATAGAGAAATCTGGGTGATTTGCCGGCAGTAGCAGCAAGGTGAACAATGGTTTAAATGGCTTGTGTTGATTATCGAACACACCATTAACCAATACAATTTGTATTTCTAATGTCAGGTTACTCGTCCTCTAATGGATGATTTTGTTATCAACTGCTTTGATTACAATTGGATCTCTCACACCCTAGATTTCTTATTTCCTGGTCAATTGGCCCCTTTCATATCTAGCCGGGTTTATGTGTGTAAATATGGCCAAGAAGGTACTACAAACATGATAGTATGTCCAGATTCATGTGTGTTAGTATATCATCCAGAATTCATACGTGTTAGTATATCGCTCGCATGCTTATTCACTGATGGGTGGTTCCAGAATTTGTCATCAATATCACCTATTTGCATAACAAGCTTTTCCTTCTCAGCTCGTAATAATTTCTGTCACTTAAGAAACTAAGGAATTCAATGATAAATGCATTCATGTAAAGGTTTTTCCCTTTCTTAGCTAGCAGGGATCATCTGTGTAAATATGACCAAGAAAGTACTACAAACAAGATAGTACGTCCGGAACTCATCTCACACATATCTAACTCAGATGCTTATTCACTGATTGACGGTGTCCAGAATACATCACGAATATCAACTATTGACAAAAGATGCTCTTCCCTTCTCAACTCATAATAATTCCTGTCACTTATGAAACTAAGGAATCAATGGTAAACGCATTCATGTAAAGCTTTTTCCTTTTAATTTCTGGCAGGGTTCATATGTGTAAATGACCTAGAAAGTAATACAAACATAAGAGTATGTCCAGAATTCATCACCTATATCACCTATTAGTAGAACAGGCACTTTTCTTCTCAGCTTGTCTTGTAAACTATTTTTTTATTCTAATCATCCCCAATCGTATCACCTGGTCCTCAGTTTCATCTTCGTTGGCCAAAAAATCCTGCTCCAGTTTCCTGTTAATTGGTGACCTGGCTCTCTTTGTTCCAATGGTTCCCAGCCTTCCCCCTTTGTGAACAGAGCAACATCAGTTTTAGCCTCTGACAGATTTGCAGGAAGTAGTGCTCCCAGAGCTTCTCAATCACAAAGATGTTGAAGGCGTCATTGGCACTTGAGGATTTCGAACTAGATTGCTAGACCTGCTGAAGAGCTCGCGTTGCCAGTCCTTCGCCAAGGCTTCAGCTGGAAGCCACCGTACGGTACAGCCTGGAAACCACACCCGGAAGCCTTACCTTCGAATTGCTGATACGCCTTGCCCTGGATCAGCTCGCCTTACAATCGTCGCTCTTGAATCACCCCTAGAATTTGCGATGGAAGCCCCTGAAATTTGCCGGCTCTGTTTTTGATGGAATGGAGCAGTTTGCGACGAAGTATTAAGGGCCCTGCAATTCGCCGCTTCGGCTCCATAATATATATATATATATATATTTATATTTATATATTTCTTGTATTGAATTAATCAGGAATCAATTCATTTCCAAAGTTCTTGTTTGGCTGCACAGAAATTGATTTTTTGAAATTAAAATCCAATTTCTTGAAAAAACTACAGATTTAGTGTATTCAGTATCACAAAACTATGTACTTAAGGAATAAGGAATTGTATCATAAAACTACATATTTTGTTAGTGGTGTATCACAAAACTACAGATTTAAGCAGTCACAAAATCTATAGTTTTGTGATACATCACTCACAAATATATAGTTTTGTGATACATTTTTTTAAGTCTGTAGTTTTTTGATACATAGATGCACTAAATCTGTAGTTTGGTGAAATTGTATGTTAAATCTGTAGTTTTGTGATAGTTTCGATAAACTAGTTGTAGTTTTGTGAAATTTACTCTTTTATTTTTTATTTGATATTTTTTTGATGATTAAAAATTTCAAATAATGGGTACAGACTTTGTCAATTAGCCAGCCTCTGTTGCGGTCGATAAGCAAATCCTTTTGGACCATACACTTTTCTGGGACATGGACAGGTGAAGCCATTATAAAATAAGAGAGGAGTATAAAGATATGGAAACATGACAGAGACTTGCCTTCTAAATACAACACCGAGCGAATGGACAGCTATGAACCAGTATTTGGCAGATGCTCCTCTAGAAGAGTTGTGTGGTCTGTCCGAACTTGAGGTTGGGAGACATCAGGAACACTACTGGCAACCATTCTCACTTTTCTAGAGTAGCATTGTTTTTATTACTTGCAATCATTAATTATGCTCCTTCACATTTTGTTGTTTAATTGTGAGCCCTGCATAACTTTAATATGTATGTATCCGTGTGTATTCCTGCAGTCTATAAATAGCCGGTCCTTGTACTTCTGGACTGCCCTGTCTGGCGTCATGCATGGATGCTGAACGTGTCATGTACCTGATAATCAGCAGAACTATCTGTTCGAGTCATGCAAAGGTCTAGCAAGTAGCTCTGACTTATTCATTGAATGAGAAGAGAGAAAAAACTGCAGGAAATTGAACAGTGCAATGCAAATTACGGAGTAGTTCTCATGTTCTTTGTTACTAGTATATGAGTTTTGGCTAGCTACACACCTAGTATTTTTACAGCATAACCTAAGAAAAACCTAGAGGGTCCATCATCAAAAGGCCATACGCATTGTCCCAGCTCAGGTCCGCCCCTGATTGTCACTCTGCTCCGATAGCATCCTGTTGCTTCAAACCTCGTGGCTTCATTTGTTACTTCCACCAGAGCATGAACTGGACAGTATAGTTTTTCAGGAAAGATACCAAGACTTGAATCCATTGTACGAAGCACAGTGCTTGAACAATAATAAGAGATCTTGAACAATAGTAATATGAATAGCTTCTAGGAGATTTCAAGGAACATGTGGTGTGGTAGACTGGTAGGTGTCCTGTAGACTTGATTTCCATCAATATAAACGGTCATTCATGTACATTTCCATCTGTAACAGCCAACAGGCGGCATTGGCTGATTGACTTGTATTTCAGCCAGCAAGTGCTCTCAGGAACGTCTAGTAACTCAGGGCACCAGTAGATTATTAGCACCTCACATGGTGACATTAAAAAGCACAGCAAACATTAAGCTGAAAATAAAATCTTTCTTGAGTTAGAGCTGGAAAATAAAAAATCCACATTTACAGTTCTTACCGTTGTACAGCTGCTCGTGATGGCCTATGGCTAGCAGCATAAATAGCCGTGCGCCCTCTGCAGCACTGATAATTCCTATAATCCTTTGTGGGTTAATTAGCGGCTGCAAGCCAGTCGAGCAACCTGCAGCCATTGGCAATTCCTAGTTATCTATCAATTCACATAACATACATGTCTCCGGTCGCACGTAGATATTCTCGGATTGGGAGGTGTTGGGAATTCGTTGTGATCGATCTCCAGAATTGGATGTAATTTTGTCTTGCATCCACGTGACATTTATATTGACATTAGGGAATAATTTGATGTGGCCTTTGTGCCTTGTAAGAATTGACACACAGCCAGAGAAACCCCCCTCACTTGAAGCAAGACACACGAAAAGTCAATGGAAGAAGAAAATCATTTTGCATTTTTCATACAGCTTGTGTACTCATGTACAGATAAAACACATGTTCATACTAATTAGCTCAAGGAATGAGTAAGATGTATTGAGAAATTCCTGTTGGGTCATAATTCAATGGAAACTTACAAGAAATAATATATGGTTGATGGGTTCCATGACTATTATACGGAAGCACACTGAAGAAGTTTTATAGTGGAGGGCGGGGTGGTCGCCACTCACCACTGGAAAGGAGCTGTTCCTAGTGGCATAAGCTTAGTGACGGGCCAACTGCACATCATTACAGACCATTACCACTGGAGCTTTTTTTTGTATTAGTGCACATAACAAAGAAAAATACTAAAAGCTATTTTGAAGAGTCGTGACTGGATTGTACAACTACAGGAAAAATCCATAATGAATTATGAAGCTCTCATGAATTGGCAAATGAGGGGCTACCTGTCAATAGAGAAATAATATAGAACTGCAAGAATATGCAAACACCGGAGTAATCTATTAATGGAAGGACAATTGTTGTATATCTGTATTTTCATTTATGATTTGATACACTACTCCCTCCGTCCAGTTAAAAAAATTAATGAAAATATTGTTCATTTTGTTGTTAATTGTTTTATTAGTAGAAATATTTAAGCTTGATTTATTTGTTTTTATATTTGCACAAATTTTTTAATAAAATGAAAGTCATGGGAATTCTAGGGAAAGATTGCATTTACCTATGGAATTTGAGTAGACCTTAGAGAAATGTTTTTTTTTCTATTCATAAGGAAACCTAGGGAAAGAGAAAAATCCTTAGGAAAACCGGTTGACACTAAAAAAAACATTTCTCTCGACACCACCTTCACTATAAAAAAAAAACATTTCTCTCGACACCACCTTCAAAAAAATGGAGGCAGTTTTTTTAAAAAAACCGCATGTAATAGGTAATAGATGGGTCCTTCCACCGCGTGCAGAAAAAAAATCTAATGCAGCGGCTTTTATAATGCACCGCCTGTAAAAAAAAATTTATAACACGGGTAATCCGTAAAGATACCCGCTTATACACAATTCTGCAGCGGTGGCCTTTAAACAGTCGCCTGCACTGGATTGGAAATCCGAGGCGAGGTCTGCTGACCAATCAGAGCGCAGCACCGGGATCGGTCTCTCACGCGTTGAGGCTTCTTTTTATCATTCGGTCCTTCCTCTTCACGCGAGGCTTCTTTTTATCCTTCGGTCCTTTCTCTTCACGCGCACTATTATCCTCTCTCTCCACTCCCACTCCTCCATCGCCTGTGGCCTGTGCCTCCTCCGCGCGGCCACCTCCCTTTTCTGATCCTGAGCCACCGGAACGCGCTCCTCCTGGCCACAGACGACGAGGACCCGTTCTTCAGCGACGTGGCGTCGCCGACGTCGTCGTCGTCGTCGACAGACGGGAGCGGGGCGGCGTCGTCGCAGCCGTCGCCCGCGCGGGTGCCGGAGGAGTGGCCGGAGGCTCGAGGCCATGGACGTGGAGCTCAAGGTCTATGGGAGCGGCGTCGACTGCGGCTTCAACGGGACCACCGGCGAGGACTGCCCGGGGCTCGCGATGGCGCGGTCACTGGGCAACCACCGGCTGAAGCGGCACGGAGCGGCGTCAGCGCGGGGGCTTCCACGGTGGCGTCGGTAGGCGGCTGCGCGGGGTCTTCCACGGCGGCTTCGGCGCGAGGCTTCGGAGGCAGCGGTGTTGGCAGTCAGCTCCTCTCTCTCTCTCTCGAGTCCTCTCTCTGGCCTCTCTCTCTCATGCAGATCTCGCTGTCGAGGGCGTCGGTGGCCTCCTCCTTGGCGTCGTCCTCTCCGCGCAGGCGGCAGCTCCCCCGTCTCTTCCTCGGCGCGGCGAGGTCTGAGCGTCAGGCGGCGCTAGGCGGTCTGGGCATCAGCGGCACGACGGGGCGCACGGACCCTTCGACGTGGCGGCAGCAAGGGCTTCGAGCGCGGCGTCGACGCGCTGGGTCCTCGACGACGTCGATGACGACAGCGACGTTTGGGCTTTTTTTTTTATTTTGAAAAATAGTTAGTGCCGGCTGTCCTCTAGCGGGCCGTCCGCGTTCGAAAGTCGGCTGCATTAAGTGCAAGTGAATTTTATTTTACGGTGTGAACAAATATAGCAATGAAATAAAAATCTGCTTGCACAAATATCTTTAAAATTGCCTGCAGAAATTGTTTTTTATAGTGTGATTCGATCCATTAGTGATGCTTCTGGTGATTAAAAATTTCAAATAAAGGATACGACATGGCCATTAGTGATACTTCTCTGGTAAGTCCATTAGTGGCCTCTGTTGCGGTTGATAACCAAATACCTTTGGAAACATACAATTTATGGAAAATGGGCTAACATTGTGTTTGTTAGTAATAGTTTGCATATGGGTGCTGAAGCAACTGCTCCAAACGCGACGTAGCTAGGAGTTCCGAGTATGATCTTTGAACACTTTCAGGCATTTCTCAACCATATTGCTACAAAAAATCTGTGCGGAAAGATGGATGTACACTTGTCTTCAAACTGCAGTGCAAGAGTCGAATTTGCATTTGGAATCTTCAAGTCTCTTATTGGACAATAAAGTTCCTGTAACTATATCAGCAAATTTTTGATTTTGTAACTCCCTAAGGTCACCACGCGAGGTGCAATGCTTCCCGCCTTCGCCGCAGAACGTAGCAACCGTGACATGTGTCTCCGGATCTCAAGGCAGTAGACAGTAGAAGCATCAAAAATAGGCTGGCAGGTATAAAACTGTCAGCAAACATATAAGTTGAACTGTTCTTATCTTTCAGTATAGCTAGTAATATTCATTTCTTAGAAACAAATTGTTCCATCATATTCCCTCCCTCCCAAACTAACTGTTGTTTTTTATTTTTGGACATCACATTTGACCTTTCATCTTGTTTAATTTTTTTTTGCAAATATAAAAAACAAATACATCATATTTAAAGTATTTTAATAATAAAAAAATTTACAATAAAATAAATAATATTTTTATAAATTTTTAAATAAGTTGAATGATCAAATGTGATTCTAAAAGTTAAAAAACGACATTTATTTTGAGACGCATGACCTTGATGACATGTTTTATCTCCTCCTTTTTCCAAAGGCTCTTGATCAGCTTCTGGACTGCCCTTGTCCTGAAATGAGCAGCACACATACGATCAACGAAATGTATTTGAGAAAAAGTGTCCATTTAGGTTTAATTAAATATATTTTTGATAAATAATTTTATAAATATAAATTAATTTTAATATATATAGAATATGCATTATTAAAATATTTTTATGATGAATATAAAAGTATAATGCTTGTATTGATAAAGTTATCAAATCTATATAAATTATTGATAAAAGTTAAATGGCACGAAATTTAAATGAATACTTATTTTAGAATGGTATACTAGCAGCGCGATTGTCAAATTGAATTTGCACCAGGCTTATTGTCGCTGCCAGTGGAGGGGAAGTAGGTTTGTGTAGTATATGGACAATGGTTGTTAGAGCAACTTTCACAAATACCTAAACCGAGTACCTTAATAGGAGTATTAATTTATATACTTAAGGTAAAAAAAGCAGTCCAACAGATACTTATATTAGCATTTAAAATTTAGCTGCCCCATCTCCACCAAATTTGATATCCACATATAGTAATACTTAAGATCGACCTATACTTCAAAACTATAGTGTATAGAGTATAAATTAGGATGATTTGGTAGATTTAAAATTTGAGAAATGATGAATACAAGAATCTGTTAAAGATGGAAAATTTTCTAAATACTAATATTGATTTACCAATGATCTAAATATGAATTTAAGTATAATAAATTTAAGTAGCTGTTGAAGTTGCTCTTAAAGCATCTCAAACAATCCTATCAGTCAAGTCTAGATAAAAAATTAGGAAAAATATCTCTTCGACCATTGTGTATATTACGTCCCCCAATTCCAAAATCATACCTCAAGCTCGAGGATTTTTTTTTATTCTTGCTATCAAATATGTTGGTCTTTTAATCTTACCATTCAATCCATGAACGTTTTTATTTGAAGCCATTAAATATATTTTTCTCTTCAAAACATATCATTTTTTGTTTTTAATACTTTGTTGTTTTGTATTGTGTTTATTATATTGTGTAATACTCCCTTCATCCTAATTTATAAGGCGTTATAACATCCTCCACTTTTTCTAAATTATAATTCATTCTCGCTTCTCAAAACATCCATCCAAGAATGTAAGCATTTTTATGTTTTTACAATGCAAAGCGAGAATAGAGTGAAAAGACTACTATACCCCTAAATTTATAAAAAAAAATCTACTCACCTATTCGACTACCCCTTATTTATTGCATTTACACATCTCAAATGCTTATATTTTTTCGTAAACTGAAATTCTTTGAAAGGCTTATATTTTTTTGGACGGAAGGAGTATTTTTTTCTCAGTATTTCCAACTCATCCTACATTTTTTTCACTCTCTTTAATCTTTTCTTATATCCTATGTCAATACCTAAAATATAAGTAGAACCAAAGTAGTGCTACATTATTATCATGTGTTTATTACACTATTATCATCACTGCAACTCGTATTATATTTATTCTTAACACAATATAAAACAGTTACAATGTTAAAAAAATTTAAAAAATAGTGACTCTGAATATAAATCTTATGATCAAGTGGCAAGTATTGAGAAATCGGTAAGGAATCGAAAAATCTCCTCTAGCTCCAAGAGTCAATAGGAACTATCAAAGCACGAAATCCCTTGCTTCCCAGACGATTCCACGACTCCCGCCGACTCGCACAATTCAGAGCTCGATTTGGCCTTCGCGCTCTCGCGACTGGAGGAATTTGTCAAAGCCGTCAAAGCCCGCGCAGCGCCGCCTCCGCCTTCCTTTCAGACGGCGCCCCCACGGCGGCGCGACGCCCGTCCTGCGGTGACCGCGCCGGCGTGCGCAGCCCATCGCGCGGCGCCCCCACTGCTGCCAGCAGATTCAGGGTTGCGCTGGGGTTCCAGCCCCCACCGCCACGCGCAGTTTGAGGTATTCGCGCCCTTGCTGTGCTGCCTGCTGCCGCTCACAGAAATCTCTCAAATCAAGGAATCATTGTCATCTTCGCGAAGAGGGAAAAGACTGCCGATTAATCACATTGCTACCTCATTGCTAGTATATCGAGAACGAATCGTGATGTCAAGATGTGGAACGTAGGCGGAGGAGTTTTGAAATACAAGGTAATGATTCCCAGAATCCATGGATGATTTTCTAAACTATGGTCAAAAGTTCAATTTTATCATTTAATTTTTAAAATGTCCAATTTAATACTTGAGTTTTAGTTAGAGACTTAATTAATTTATTTTTAAGTCTAACATGGCTGTACATGTAGCATGCTATATCAACCTTTGCTATACCAAATCAGCTTCAATTTTAGATTATAAATTTTAAGTCGATTTTTCTCTTAAATCGTAACATTATTTTCAAATCCATTTGTGTTTGTTAGAACTAGTCCCGATACCCGTGCTAACGCTACGATCTAAAAAAAATAATAACTTAAGAAAATAATATACTAATATCAATATTTGAAGTTTCTCATTCTTCACCATTAATATTAATATTAACCCAAAATAAATTTGTTTTGTTTTCCACCAACTTTTTTTAATCTTATATATTTGGTTTTGGTAGTTGCATTTTGTTAACTGACAATGGTCTTTGTGGACTTAAAATCTAAGAGAGCTAGAAGAGCTAGCTCATCCGTTAGATTTGTAAGGAGTATCTATAGAGAGATTTCATCTGTCAAATTTATAAAAAGAGACAACTCTATATTTTTCTGTGTGCATGTAGTCTAATCCATCTTTGTTAGGTATATTTTAGCAGATGTACATAGAAAAGAGAAATTATGCTTTTTAAAGAGTAGAGAAGATATTAGTGCACAAAAAATGCTATATGGTTATTTTTTTTTCTTATTATATTTCAAAATTTTATGCTTTTGATATAACATATATACGTTCCAATTTGATAGTTTGCAAATGTTTTATATTTTTGACATTTTTTATGTATCACTTAATATTTTAATAAACTGACTCTAAACACAAACCAAATGTTGGAAAATGTTATTTTGTTATTGCAATAGAATATTGTAATTTTCATATTTTTAGGTTTTCAAATTTTAAGAATACCAAAGTACATTCATGTGGGATACATATAATTTTTCATTTTTTAACATAGACCAAACATTGAAAAAATTATATTCATGTAGAATCTTGTTAGAGGAAAACAATAACGTTATTCTAAATAGATTTTTAGGACTTTTTAAAACTAACTTACATGGTAACTGTTTAAAATGATAAGCATCTTTTATAGTTTCCTTAATTGGAGTAACTTTCTAAATAAAAATTTAAAATGTGATTAGAAAAAACTACTTCCAACGTCTCCCTCAAGGAGTTTCTATATATTTGCAGTTGCTATAATGGCTTTTCTCGATCTTTACATTTAGATGAGAGATTGGAACTCCCGATATTTTAGATCTTTCATCTCTTCACAGATTCATTTCTCCGCCCTCTGATTCTCTCGAGTTGCATCGTCGTTTGCCACCTCACTAACCAGACGAAACATAGACCGCAGCGACCTTACCGACAGGTGAACAGTACTAGTGGATCTCTACACTTCTCCAGAACCACGGCAACACCAATGAGGATGAAAATATAATTTAGTCTCACCTTCTCGATAGGTAGTGCAGGCTGTAAGGATGACCAAAAACGATGCTGGTCACTGAGGGCTTGTTGGCAATTAAGTTTGTCATGGTGAACTTTGGGTTGATAAGAGGATGAAGCGATTTTTTCAGTGGGCAACATCAAGGATTGAGCATGATACCGTCAAGCGGATGCGATCGATTCAATCTTCAATCTGAGACATCGCAACCTACATGATCCATTACGTGAAGCCTTCTGTAGGTAGTTGTTTATACAATATACTAATGATGTGGCAATATTTAAATTATTTAAGAAATAATTATTGGGAGTTGTTGGAGGAAGGTAACTTTTTACTCCCAAAAAATTTCCTAAAATTTATTAAACTAGATTTTAATAAGTTTTTATAAGAAACTATCAGAGATGATCTTACCCAGTCTGATTTTCTTTCTTTGTTTATTCACTTAATTTTAATTTTTTTCATTTTTTTCACTTCTAAATAGATTTTCAGGAGTTTTTAAAACTAACTTAGACAATACATGTTGAAAATGGTCTTACCCATTCATATTTTCTTTATTTGTCTATTCACTTAATTTTAATTTATTTTCCCTTTTTTTGTCTAGAAAGTAGTAATCTCAAATGGAATGATTGTCTTACAAATAAACAACTAAACTGTTACGGCGGATAGATCGTAAAATGATAATTTAACCGAGTTACCAATACTTAGTTGTTGACAATATGAATCATGCAGGTTGAATCTTGTGTGATTTAAAAAGAATACAATTTATATAAATTTTAACCCATTTAGTAGGAATTATGATTATTCAAAAAATTAGTTATACTTTGGATTCTTAATGAAAATCACTTATCAAGCCTTATTTATACAATATATTTTTAATATCAAAACTATTTAGTAGAACAACTTATCTATCATGGATTATAGATCGTGAGAAGGAATAAGTGGTAAAAAGCTACAATTTGCTATAATCATTTGTAAAAGTGATTATTTGAGATTATAATATAAGTTGCTATAATCATTTGCAAAAGCAGGATCACAATCTCTACAAAGTGGGGCCTTAAATTGATCATGCAATAGAAAGACTCAACATTAATAGGCGATGACCTAAGCATGTTCCTTTTCCTTCATAAAAATATCTCTTGTAGGATATTTTCTCTCCAGTCTTTGGGTCCCTACTCCAGAAGGTGATTTTTGTGCTTTTGGATGCAGATGGTGTCCATATAGGGATGTAAATAGGTACTCAATGTGTCTTGTGCGTAAAATCTCTAGTTCATTTTATCAAACTAACAATATAAGATAGAGGGAAGGTGGAAAAAAAATTAGTTCATTTTAAAAAATTTGGGTCGACCCACGGACCCAAAAATTAAAAAACTTGCATCCCTATGTCCATAGATCGGAGCAAGTATTGCATACGAACAAGAATTGGATAAAACTCGAGGTTATCCATAAGACTATAAGAGGCATGCCCTGAACCTTATGCTTGAACATGGACCAAGGCTCCTGCACTCATGTGCACACAATTTGTACGCCGTGATCTGTGGTGTGCACAATATCAGGTTTCTGATTGCAGACCGATAAACGAAGGCCAGCCTTGTGATGCTCACGTATTTACAAGGAGGTTGTTGCTTTTGACTGAAGTCAAAATTGTGCTTAGCTGGTTTCCAGGACCAAAACTGGAGACAAACAGGAACTAGAGTCCCCAAAAGAATGGGAGAAAATCAACATGTTGCAGAACTGTTAGCTTAAGTGCACTTATCGAGCGGCTAAGATTTATTATGCTTTTCTGTAGCAGTTACTCTGAACATGTATGTAACTACATCAAACATAACAAAAAAAAAATGACGATATTCTCCCTTAGTTTTGATGTAGTCCCTAATTCATGGTTCAATCGTTTGCCATCTTATCTTCCTGTTAGTTACTCTGAACAGCCATGCGGCCAGAAGCCTTATCATTACCTTCCAATCTGACGGATGGATGTTGTGAGCCCCATCCTGTTGAAAGTGTTCTGTTGAACTGAATCCTCATGTTTTTCTCCCCATTGTCTATTACCTGCTGTGTTTCCACCTCAACTATGGGCCTTTTGATAGACCTCCCAACTCCTGATTATATGGACTCATTTCTAATTCTTCTGTAAAGTGATTTTGTGGTTAAAAGTGATTCTTTTTATTCTTTATGATAATATTTTAAAATCAAGATTTCACAGAATCAGGAGAAGCTACGCTGCCAGCCTCGAATCTCTTCATAGAGTCCGACAAGAATCACTTCTTAAATTTTAATTGTTTGACAGAGCTTCTCAGATTCTGACTAAAAATCAAAAGCTAAAAACTCTGGCAAAAAGCCTATATAATTTTTAATTTACATGCTTTTCTAGTTGTTCTTGTATTCTGTCGCCATGAGACATAGCCTCAATAGCCTCTCTGGAAAGTCCGTCCTAGTTTTTTCTGTTTATCTACGTCACCGGTCAAATTTCCAAATCAATAGGAAGCAGACTAATGTTCCTGTTTCTACAGCTCATGGAATCATTCAAGTTGTGTAGCTGTTAGTGTCGATCTTTTCAATCAGTGACCATATTTCTCCAGCAGGACCTAAAAACTCCAGAAAGTTATAGCTATGGAGCAGACATTAGTTTATATACATAATATGGGCATCAATTTTCTTATAAGAGAACAAAATCAAGTTCCAGGCAAAAGCTGAACCTCAGTATACCATATATAATAATTTCCACATATTCCATTTTTTTCCTAAAAGAAGAGAAAGAAATGGGACAGAATATAAGTACACATAACCCAATAAAGATGCAATTGTACAATCCCTGCCCAGAAACAGCATAAGAATACTCATGGGCGTGTACTCATGTCTGCATGGTCATCAAGACTGCACCTGAAGTTCACATCCATCACATACTACCAAGTCCAGGACCAAGATCATAAGGCATGGACTATATGCACAGAATAGAGTCAAAACAATAAAACTGCAACAAAAATTAAACAGCTCCATACATAGCTAAGTATATAGGCTAAAGAACACAAGATAAAGCAGTAATCATCCTCTCTGGAGAAAAACCGATGACACCACACATAACAGGCCACCCAGATAAGTACTCATAGCACAAACATTTTTATGATGACTACATATTATTAGGTAATGGCTACTTGTTCATTCTTCACTCCTCGTCTTCATCACCACCATCACCGCCACCGCCACTTGCCTTCTTCTGGTTCTTTCTCTTCACCCTGCCTGGAGGGCCACCACCGAAGGGGCTGGTCAGTGAGAAGTCTATGTGCTTCTCAGACTCAACCCTCACCATAAACGATGGGACATTGACAATCTGCCTGCCAACCCTGCAGTAGCCAATGTATCCAGCATCCATCAGTACTCATTGTGAAAGTCACTAAGAGTATAACAGTACTTCCTCCGTCCAGAAATAGTAGCATTCGAAGCTCTACGGTAGAGCTTCCAGTGCTACGATTTCTGGACAGAGGGAGTAACACATCATATGAGGCACAACACAATCACAACCACAGTTATTCAAATGAGTCAGGGGCCAACAAAAAATAAGAATTTCAATGAATAAAAGAATACACTATTTATTACTGTTATATATTCAACATGCAACCAGAACAATCTTCAGACAGCTGAAGCATGAGGCATGCAACCACGATCTTGAATAATACTGTAATAATGCCACAGTATACAAATTCTTTCATGGAATCTATTTGGCATGGCTAGCCCTTTGCCATGAATAACTGCATTAGAACAGTGAAACAATGAATAAAAAAATCAACGAAAGTACTTGCATTCTCCAATAGAGTACTCTACACAGAAAAATAATGGACTTCAGAGAATATATATTGCATCAAAGTCTTCTCAGCAGACCGTTGTGAGATAGTTTGAATATTCTCATCACCAGAGCCCATTAGTTTTCTTTAAACAGAATAGATGACAATGAATTGGGATTTCCGAAATACCATCAGAAGCTATATAAAGTAGTGTGCATAAAAAAGGAACTTCACAAGCATACCTGATATGGCGCTGCCTGATCAAGACACGTGCATGGTGAATGGACTTGGCCATTCCGGCCTTGAAGACAAGAGTCTGAAGACGCCTTGCAAGGAAGTTCTCAGCAGTAAGCGCCAGGACATAATCAAGCTTGTTCTGACCCTCAGCGAGCAGCCCATAGCGGTTCATGCGGCGGAGCAGCGCCTCACCCTCAAAGATACGGCGGGGGTTCTTCTCATCCAAAGTAAGCAAATGCCTGGCAGCATTACGGATCCTGCTCAGGGCATACTGGACCCTCCAGAGTTCACGCTTGCACCTCAGGCCGTACTCGCCCACCAGCTTCAGCTCTGCATCAAGACGCTCCTTCTCATAAGGACGTCTTGGCTTCTTGAATGTCTTACCATCTGCAACAAGAATTTGTTCAGCAGAAAATACAGAACAAAATATTTCCTCCCCATGAAACAGACATAACAAAGCCTCAAAGTGGACAGTGGAAATAACAACTGAGTGCTACCAGCCTTCATTTTAACTCATAATGAGAATATCAGAGAACATCATACAGCATTTCTACAAATACCATCACTAAAACACCAAAAACATGCAACCAGACTCGGGACATTAGCACTTCCTTCAGAGTACAACAGATGAGCCGCAGTTATCAAGTAACGGATGTATCAGTGGTACAGCAGAAATGACTATGAAGTTATCTGCTACTCAGCTACTCTTGTTCATCCAAAGCACATACCCATCAAAGCAGCCTTTCCAAGTCACACCAAGTGTCAGCTGCTTTTACATACTCCCTCCGTTCACTTTTATAGGTCGTTTAGCTCTGGGCACGAAAACTAAGGAAAAGCGAAAAAGTATGGTAAGCAGAAAACAAGGAGGAAAAAGAGAGATTTATTGGGAAGAGAGAAAGTGTATTGAAAAAAGAGAAAGGTGTATTGGGAAGTGAGAATGACATTCGTTGAGGAACAGATTTTAAATGCTAGAATGACTTATATTTATGAACGGAGGGAGTACAATTTTCATCAGAACAAAAATAACAGCTTAACCAATCGCCATAAAAACATGCACACATGGTGTCCCTAGGGAATCATCACAAAAATATCAAGCTCTAGTCCTAAGGTTAAATAAGAAAAGTATCTACTGATCGCTAAACCAAGGAAACTGACCCAAAGAAACATCTCCACGAACCTCAGATCCATAGGGGTCAACAACGAAGCTAAACCTTCCAGCTAGCTCCTCATGAACCCGACGACACACGAGCCCATGATGATCCTTCTACCTCACAGCAGCAAGAACCTTCGCACCGCCCGTAGCAGCCAACAATCCCCCTAGTAGCAGCGAAGTAACAATCGAGACCTCGCGCGCTACGCATACGGAACGAAACAACCATTACTCGGCGCCAGATCACGGCGGCTTCTACATATCGAAGAACCCGTAAGCGAACCGAATCAAATCCCGCGGCGAGAGGACACGAGATGGAAAGGGAAGGGAGGGGGAGATCTTCCGTGCGGGCTTACAATTGCGGTAGAAGCTAACGTGCACCATGGCTGGTGCTCCTCTTCTTCCTCCCTCTCGCCTTCACCTTCGTCTGCTCTTACGCCGCCGCCCCCGTTTTCTGCGGTGGAATCTCTGTGGAGCAGCGTGGGATGAGGAGACGGCGCTTTTATATGGTGCGCCAAAACCCTAGCGGGCCGCGAATGTTAGGAAGTCCCGCAACCTGCGTGGTTCGGGCCCAAACTACGGGGCGGGACCGTGGGTTTCTGGCTTGATGGCCTCTCATCTCTATCCAGTCCAGGTCCAACCCGTTTATTAGTAATCTATAGATATCACTTTTTAAGGATAAAGTCCTTCAAGTCTGCTCCTGATTCAAATAAACTCCTGAGCTCAAATTTAGTTTACTCGACCCCCATTTGATTAATCAATTTAGTTTTCACATTTCTTTCCAATTAAATACAGTTTAACTGACATAAAATTAGGTCAAAGCAATTGTAAAACACACATACATCTACCATATCTAATATCTATATAATCACTGCCCACTAAAATTCAAATCTCAACACTCATTAAACAACGTCACCCTCTTTATTTGTACCATTGGATCTCCAAATAGTTTCACATCTGAACCCTCAATCTATTCATCTTCCTCCGGCTGCCCCTCATTTATGCCCAGCATGCTCTCCGCATGGCCGTGGCTCGCCCCGGCGCTTCCCCTCCTCACGCGCCTGTCTGGCTGCCCCGGCGACTCCGTGCGCCCCTCCCTGCCACGCCCACCATCCAGTGCTCCACCGCCGCCTCCCCTCCTCCCACATATCCGCGCCCTAGCTCGCCCTGCACTTCCTCTCCTCCCCGCAAGCCCACCCCACGTCATATCACGGCAGGCCGACAAGCAAACGAGATGGCGACGTGGGGATGAGCTCATCCCAGTAGGGAGATTGGACAGGACCGATTGGTCGAGCACCAGGCAAGGTAGTTTGCTCGGCTCCAGATCTGCAGCGGCAAGACGTCTCCCACAACCATGAGCGCAAGTGGCGGAGCTCGAGGACCACATCATCCGGCTATGCGGCTCATCTGGGACCTTGATGAAGATGTGCCAGATCCTCCCGCGGTGCAGCAAGTTTGGGCCTTCGGGGATGAGCCTGGCCGACGGAGAGAGAAAGAAGACATTGGAGGTCATAACTAGCGTCAGAGAAAAGATGCCTCTAAAAGATTCTCTGAAGGTGAGAATATCAGGTAAAATGGATGCAGGAAGTAATAAGAAACTAAGAATTATGTTCACCGAATATCAAACCATTCTCCACGTTTGATTTTTTCTTTTTGAAAAATTCTCCACGTTTAATTTTAATACTTTGTATTATGCTTGCTGGCTGAGTTCTTATTACACTGGCATATATCTAAGCCTCCGGATATCTTCATCATTCATTTAGGTAACATTTCTCTTCTAATGTTCTATAAGCTATATGGATTAATAATTAATATTTTCCTACAAATTGTCCCATTAAAATTGATTTCAGCAGTCAAATATCCTGTTCAGGTAAGCAGTTCCTTTTTTTTAATATTTCTATAAACTCCATGACTTTAAATAAACTTTATATTATCACGTGTCACGATCCAACAATCATAAAAAAAAATTATTTTATCAATTCCTACAGCAATGCATATCTAATCATTCATAAGTTTTCGGAGCAACGCACCGAAAAAACATCTAGTTTCTAAGGTTAGCCATCCGCATCGATCTCTAGCCAAGAGTTTGCCCTAATCACTCTACTTCACCCACTGTGATGGTACAATCATCCCAATTAATATCCACCCAATCAATTTGCAAGTGGGCGGGTATTATTGTGAACCCGCATTTCCGCTCCGCAAATTCTATGTTAGTGACTCTTGCGGATTAACGATATTTTATTCGTAGATTAACAATGATCCGCCCGCAAAGCCCGCTGAACAAGCGGATATATCCGCAACAATCCGTAAAAACCTGCAACTTTATTATGTTTGTTCTAATCATACTTTTAACTTTTAGCGCAAATTTAAGTTTACTGGAGTGCAGATTTTATTTGCACTATAAACTAGAGCAAGCATGGTTGCCAAGCAATTACCTATAACTAAGAAAACAAATAATAATATTATTATTAATCCAGTTGTTACTACAACATGACACAGCGAACAAGCGGTACTCGTTACAGTAAGGGGCAGCGATTATAATCGATTTACACCAGACGGGGCTACCACCGCGAAGGCCCAGCCTTCTCAAACCCTCATATACTCTATCTCCGCCCGGTCTCAGGTTTATTCAAGTGTGGAATAAAATCAAACCTACAATCTCGCGAGTGAGGTTTCTCATTCACTCGACTTCTACCGTTGATTAGAACTCATAGCCTAGCTCTACAGCGAGTTACCTATACCAATATATACGCAATAGGGGTAATTGGTACTATCATGCATTCTAGGGTTCCAAACAACTCCTACAACTTAATGCACAGTATATTAGCTATACAATACATAATGACGACACGAAAATTTAAAACAGGGTTAATGCACCGGGGCTTGCTGAGAGTTAGCACAAGCAAGAGGAAGGTCTTTAGCAACGGACGACTCCGAAGCGATCAGCGCTAGATCTTGGTCTTCTGCGACGTTTCCTAAATTTTTGAAATGATATGCGAGTACGATTAGTTATGCACCTAATGACATCTAATAGTTTGCTTGTCATCGCATGTGACAAGGATGCTCACATGCGATGATAAGCTCATGAATGCATGTGTCAAGGATGAATATACGATGATATGACAAGAAGAGAATGATGATGATTTTATGAAAAAGGATTTTATTAGGCTAAGGTGCTGCTGGGATTTATATGAAAAGGGGTCCTGAAATAAATTTCTATACTATACTAAATAGTTTATAATAGGGAAGATTACTTCTAAATTTTCTTAATTTGGTTCTTGAAGGTAATAATAAAAAATTTAGTTGCTCATAATATTAATAAGGCTATAAACTAATGTCTGGACCAATTTTATAATTTATTGCAATATTATGAATTTCTAATGAATTAATTCGTATCTAAGAATAATAAATTATTTATAAATAATATATAAGTGCATAAATTCTAAGTAACTCTAAGATGACATATATTAATTAGTAGAACATAATTATGCATTTTTCACATTTTTAATATGCATGAAAAATGATGATATGCATGTATGTACAATGTACTTTATTTAATTATTAGAATTAATTCTAATGCAGAAAATGCAACTTTGAAT
>BCLG01000030.1:397975-423548 GCA_001602295.1 Zoysia matrella | reverse complement strand
GGGGGGGGGGGGGGGGAAATGGAAGGCGGCCGGGGTTCGTGGACACGGGGCTACCACCGTGTCCAGCACGAGGGCGCGCGTCCGAGCGCGTGGCACTCATGCAAAAAGGGGGTTCGGTGCTCGCGGCGTCTGTCCAGCGGCGCTGGCAGCCGGAGGTAGGAGGAAACCGTGCAGTGTCGCTGACAGGTGGGTCCCACCCTCTTTTTTATTTTTCTGAATTTCTTCGATTTCCAGAATCGCTCTCTATTTTTTTATCCGAAATGCATACTTCCTCAGCTCTAGCAATTCTGAAATTTGGTAGGCTCGTAGATCTTTTGAAAAGGAACAACTTTTATTTTGGGCATAAATTCAAAATCGAAATAAGTAAAATGATATTAAATTTTGAAGACAGGTTAGCTTTTAAAGGAAAATGTATTATTTGGGACTTTTAACCTCAATTAAAAATTTTCCAAAAATTCCTAAAATTCAAAAGGTTGCAAGAACTTTCAAGGGAGAGTTTTGTTTCGCAATATTTCATTGAAAATTTTGAAGTCACATTTTGAATTTCAAACTTAAATTTGGGACTAACTTCAAACAGGGTTTGAGTTCCTTCGAGCTCGGATTTTTGGGAATTTCGAACTCGAATGGAGCGCCTTGTTATTTGTAAACACGAAGTGTTACAGAAAGATATGGAGATAAGTTTTCCAATGGATCTAATTCCGTGCAAAAATACTTTCTAAATCTTGAGGAATCACCGAAACAATATGACGTTCAGAATCTGTCAAGGTGTTGTGACACCATCTTTTGGCTCGTGGGCCGTGTATCTTTCCTAGGCTCGTTAGTATTAGAGTTTTTCCCCTAAGGATGGCCTAACCTCTACTCCATATAAACAATATCCACATTATTAGGGATAGGTTTTGGATTAGTTTTCATCTGTTATCAAACTGTTTTGTCGTTTGACGATTTTTTGGTTTTCCAACTTCCTTATTTAATTCAGATTTCACAATTAAGTTGCATTCTTCCTTGTTCTTACTTGTGTTCTTCAATTCACAGACTGGGATTAGCCTTTTCGGTGAGGTCAATCATGTATGCACGGTTGATAACCAGAGGAGAAGTGGTGCTTCGATTGAGGGGTTCGAATCGTGTTGATTTGAGGCTGGATCGATTGTGTGTTGCATCTCCAACAAATCGAAAGTTACCACGACCTGACGTAAGATCAGGAACCACGTACACATCAAGTGGTAATTATAGCTTCAAGTATATCATCAGGTTCACATCCTTGTCAAATTTGTATTCATCCTATCGTTCATAGAAAAGCTGTAGCAAAAAATAGTAGATCATTAGGTGTTCCGCTGTCCAAGACGTGTTTAGCCTTTGTATAATTTTATTTCAGAGTTTGTAGTGTTGAGTTTGTGTCCTTAGTTGTGTTTTGGTTGCTGGATTTTAAAATCTTTTTGTGTCCAGATGTTTTCTTTCATCATTCATCTCTTGTCATGTTCAGATCTGTTATTGTGTCACATCTGTTATTTGTTCTATTGCATAAAAAACACAATTTCCCACCTACCCATCCTTTGTTTCAACCACTAACAGATTCCTATCATCCAAATTATCCGGCAATCATGTTCCGCCACAAAATCATTTACAAAATTCGCACCTAATTTCCAATCTGAATCTGTTTTCAGCCTTTACTAGATATCTAATACAGAGGTCCATCATTAAAATAGTCATAACTCTTGTTTCTTGACTCCGAATTAGACATATAAGTACTTTTTGGATATCTACAGAAAATTTCCCAACCTCTGAGGGCCCTAGATTTTATTATTTTAGATCAGAACTTTCTGTTTCGCACTCTGAAGTTTCAGAACAGATCTAACAGAAGTTCAAAAATTTCTACAGCCCATATATATCATCATGTTGATCTGAAACTTGGTCGTCTACATCTTTTGTGCTTTTGGTTCAGAGAAAAATATCAGAAAAATAATTTTTTTTGAAGATCTAGAAGCCGGAAAATAACCTTTGCTAATTTTTCGAGTGCTGAACAGTTTGTTGATTTCTGTAGCTTTATCGTTTGTGTTGTTGCTGCCCATTGATATCTTCGTTCATATTTTTGTAACATTTGAATTTTTATAAGATTGGACCAGTAACTAGAATATAATACTTAAAACACTTATTCAATGTTACAATCTTTTATAGAATTGTGTTTCACTAATCATTATTTCAGCCCTTCAAGCTCCACATACCCACCTTAGATCAACAGTGTATTTGACCTTGCAATTGTGAAATTATGACTCCCTGGTTTCTCCTGTCACTAGTTGCACCATCCTTTGCTTTGCTTTGGTAAGAACCCATCCCACTGTAACTGCAGAAATAATATTTTGTGCTATCTATATGCTATTTTTCTAACCATGACAGAAAGAAAAGGAGGTGAATACAATGTGAGTAGTACTTTGCAAAGAGTCTTTAATAATATCGATGCAATATTAAAAAACACAATGAGTTTGTGGACAATATGTTGGCAAGGCTTGGGAGATGTAATCCACCTCAGAGTGATGTCGCACGTGATCAAAAGGCACATGAGGTTCAGACCATTGCTACATCATCTTCGTCTACGAGTAATCATATTCCTTCACCTCTTCCCTTATATGATGGTTTAGATTCTATTAAATATATTGCTTGAGAAAGAGAGATGGATAATCTATTTGGACAATGTCGTATGTGTGAAAAGAGAAAGCTTTTGAATGTTGGCAGTGCATTAGTTGATAGTGCTTTAACTTGGTGGCAATGTTTATATATGACTAAAAAATATCCTCGAACATGGAGTGATGCTAAAATTTTAATGAGAGAAACTTTTGTTGATACATCTTCTGAACTAATGTTTAGTTGTGATGCACACTCTTTAGAGGAGCAGCTTTCTACTGTATCCCCTATTGCATCTAACATTTTGCAAGAAATTGAGATCAAACAAGAAGATGAAAGTGATACATACATGGAGAAAGAAGAGATACACGGTGTTCCATGTATAGCTCAAGATGAGATTGATCATAACACACCAAAAGGTATTGCTGAAAATAAGAAGAAACCTATTGAACTCTACAAAAAGGTGACAACATTTTTGTTGTGCTGAAATTTCTTGTCTATCCTACTTTTGTAAAGCAACCGCTTGTACCACCTTTTATCTATTTATCTTTGTCAATGTTTGATTTGCCCACTAGTTCTTGTGATAAGAAAAGGTTGTGTGTCGATATTTCTATTCTTCCTATGCAACAAGAAGTGAATGAATTCGATACTGTTGACGCCGAAATCAGGTTCGGATAAACGCATCGCTTGCATATCCGTGTGCGGGAACACTGACGCCTCTTCAACGTCGGGTTCTCTTGAATATCATTCGTTATGACTTTTTTCATGTCGGCAAAATAATATGAAAGGTGTTCAAAGTAACAGGAGGGTGCAAAGATGTCCTTACATTGACAGCACCCATGGCCGCGTCATCGTCGACGGTCAAAAGAACGTGCTCCTTCACTTGAGAAATCGCGCCTTGTGGTCCTTCTTGAAACACGCCAAGTACTCTTGCAGCTCCCATTTCTCGCGCGCCTTGCGCGCCTCCTCAGAGGCCTTCCGACGTTTCAAGAATGCCATGCGCGCCTCCTCGGGCAACTCCTCCAAGGACGGCATGACAATGTTTGTCGTGGAGATCTTGGAGTTCATGGTGGAAAACGATGATTTGATTTGTGCAACCGGAATCACTCGTTCCCCAGCGGAGTCGCCAAAAAATGTGTTGATGCCGAAATCGGATTCGGATCAACGCACCGCTCACACGTTCGTGTGCAGGAACGCCGACGCCTCTTCAACGTCGGGTTGGACAGCACCTAAACAATCCTGCCTCGAGAGGGACCCCGTCAGAGGAAGATCGTCTCGGGTTGATCCAGGCTCGGTCAGGCCAGCTGGATCGCTTCAAACATCGTCGAGACGAAGGAAGAACAGCACGGAGGATCGAGTAAGGGGATTAAGGCTTGGAGAAAAATAAAATGTAAAGACAAATGATAGGTTCAATTGGGATGATCTTCAACCGACCATGGACCTCTGTTTTATAGAGGTGGGAAAGTCTTATCCCGCAGGGCAACTGATCCTCTAAGTTAGAAAAGAAATTAAAATCAATCTGCTGAAAACCTTCTTAAATCGGCATTACCAGAGTCTTCGATGAAGTGCCGGACACTCCAGTGACCAGAGTCTTCGGTAAGATGCCGAAAGTTCTGTCATGTAACTCTGGCATGATGCCGGACACTCCGGTGGGCTTTCTGTCCCAACTCGAGACGGCTTGCCAGACAGTCCATCATGATGTCGGACACTCTAGTGAGCTGAGGGCTTAAACCTCGAGAGCGTTTGCCGGACAGTCCGGCACTTTGCCGGACACTCTGGTGTCCTTCTGCCCCGAACCCGAGAGGGCTTACCGGACCTTCCGGCGGGGTGTCGGACACCCTGGTAAATCTGTGATTTTTGGGTGTCAACATACTGTTTTTTTAAGTTCCTGCACCATAAAATATTTAAGCACCCAAAAACCTCTAAGGGTGATAGGTTCTCTTGACTCATCGGCCATTGTACCAATCTTAGCAATGATATTTTTTATATCGGCCATGTTTCTTTTATGCTTCTTGCCACACATTTGGATGATACTTTTTCAAGTATCGGCCGTTAAGGGCCCTAGGTAATGATTCTTCGTGAACATCCTCCAACATGTACCGGCGATGACTTTTACTATTCTATATGGCTCTTCCCAACTAGGAGACCATTTTCCAAACTTGTTGCTTCTTGAGCCTATGGGCAAAATAGTTTTTCAAACCAATTTGCCCACCTGAAAAGTTTTGGCTTTCACTTCTTATTGTAGGCTGTAGCAACTCACACTTTATCTTTCTCAATCTCTCTCAAAGCACTCAAACGCTTATCAGTGACTTCATCAATATTATCTAGAATTAATGCTCTATACTCATCGGTAGATAAGTCATTTTGTCTAGCTAATCTTAGAGCTTCTAGATTTACCTTGATAGGTAAAGTGGCCTCTTGTCCATACACCAGTTCATAGGGTGTTACTTTAGTTGCCCCATGTCTAGATATCCGATGAGCCCACAACGCTTCTAATAAAACATCATGCCATCTGTTGGGATGGTACTCTATCTTTTTTTATAAGCTTAATCAACGTTTTGTTATTAGACTCGGCCTAGCCATTGGCCTGAGCATAATATGTAGATGAATTGAGTATCCAAATTCCATAGGATTTGGCAAACTCTTTAACATGTCCGGACGTAAAGGAAGTACCTTGGTCGGTACTCAAAGTTTGAGGTATGCCGAATCTATGAATAATATGCTCGGTAAGAAACTCAATTACCTCTTTGTGCGTCATGTTCTTGAGAGCTGCCGCTTTAGTCCATTTGGTGAACTAGTCCGTCGCGACACACAAAACGATGTCTCTTCGAAGATGAGGATGTATTTGCCCTATGAAGTCTAATCCTCATCCTCGAAATAGCCATGGTTTTATAATGGGGTTCATCATGGCTGCGGATGCCAATGGAATGTTTCTAAATCTTTGGCACTCTTTGCATCCATTGTAGTAATGGTAGCAATCGGCAATTATAGTTGGCACTCATGAACTTCCCCCATAGCTACTCTAGCCTCGTCATCACCCAAACATTTCAAGAGTAAATCATTTCTCGTTCGACAGTATAAGTCACCATCAATCAAAGTGTATTTAAAAGCTACATGCTGAACTTTCTTATCCACACTTTGGGTTGGACTACGAATGTATGAAACTATGGGTGACCTCCAATCAAGCGATTTGGCACTAACACGGTTTGACGCGCTAGCATTCGAATGGTCTAGTTCCAACACCTCAAGCATCGATTTCTTATTGACTGAAAATCTACCTTTACTAATATTGTAATCTGATGCTTGTTGAGCCAACTCATTGGCTTTACTGTTTTCTAGCCTAAGCAAATGATGTATATTGAACTCATCCATCCTTCTAATGATGTCTAGGCATTTGTCTAAGATGGCATTCAATGATCCGTCTAAGCATTCAAAATTTCTAGAATTTGTTGCACTACTAACAACAAATCACTGAAAGCCTCTACATGCTTAACCCCCATGGACTTTAACATCTCCAAACCGAACAACAACGCTTCATATTCGGCTTGATTATTGGTGCAATCATACTCTAATTGGTTTGAGAAATCAAAGTGTGCATCATGACGAGATACTAAAACCACACCAACAACTTTACTCTCTTTACAAACCGATTCATCAAAATATAACTTTCAAGGGGTGAAAGTAGCATAAGCAACATCTAGATCATGCTCTAAATCAATCCGATGTTCAACAATGAAATTAGCAACAATTTGGTCTTTTATGGATTTTAACGATTCATAAGCCAAATCATATTTAATCAATGCATAAACCCATTTACCAAGCCTACCACTAGAAATCGACCTATGCAACATATGCTTAATAACATCGGTTTGACAAGCAACCATAAAAGTGCTATGCCACAACTTGGTGCAAGCATGATATAAGAAAAAACATAGTTTCTCGATGAGAGTGTACCTTGTTTCCGCATCCACCAACCGTCGGCGCACATATGTGATCATGTTACTCTTTTCCGTCAGATTCTTATGTCAAAACAGCACTAACCACATCATCTTTCGCCGCTATGTAGAGACGAAAAGGGACTCCTCTCCTTAGGCGCCCTAAGAACCGTCGGTGAAGACAAGTATTCTTTGATTTTCTCAAAAGCTTCTTGCTGTTGTGTCCCCCCATGTGAAATTGGCTCCCTTCTTTAGCCGAAGAATAGGAGTAAATGCATTAATTTTCTCGACAAGTTGGATATGAATCACCTCAAGTAAATCACTTTTTCTTAGAAGCTTTACAACCCTCTCTTACATGTAGGTGCCTGCACGTTCTTAATTTCTTCTCTCTTCTTAGGATCTACCTCTATGCCCTTTTCATGAATTATAAAGCCTAAAAACTTCTCGGGCGATACACCAAAACCACATTTGAGCGAGTTCATTTTCAAACCGAAATGATGCATTCGATACAAAGGGAGTTGCAAATCGGCTAAGTGAGAATCTAAAGCGACCGATTTGATCACCATATCATCTATGTAAACCTCCATGATGACACCAAGTAAATCATAAAAAATAAAGTTCATGGCTCTTTGATATGTGGCACCCACATTCTTTAACCCAAAAGTCATAATAACCCACTCAAACAATTATACAAAACTAAAACATCTAAAAGCAGTTTTAGACATATCCTCTTCGGCCATAAATATTTGGTTGTATCCCATATTACCATCAAGAAAATTAATAACTCTATGGCCGAAAGCAT
Source organism: Zoysia matrella (assembly GCA_001602295.1). Lineage (NCBI taxonomy): Eukaryota > Viridiplantae > Streptophyta > Magnoliopsida > Poales > Poaceae > Zoysia > Zoysia matrella. The sequence continues at coordinate 416,195 of BCLG01000030.1, read as the reverse complement.
CATTAATCAACATATCGGTTGTATCCCATATTAGGAGTGGCTCTATTTAAATGTCTGAAATCAATGCAAACTCTAATCTTACCTGTGTTCTTCTTTTCAACTGGCACGATGTTGGATATCCACTCCGCATACCTACAAGGTCTTACAAATTTTGCATCAAGTAATCGGTTAATTTCCTTTTTAATCCGATCGTGCATATTCGGGTTGACTCATCGGTTGCTTAAAGGGTCTAAAATCAGATTTTATTGGAAGCCAAAGCTCAACTAGCTCGCAGCTCAACCCGGGCATTTCATTATAAAACTATGCAAAACAGTCCACATATTCTTTTAGTAAACCGATTAATTTCACCTTATAATTGGCTTTAACATTTTTGTTTATATAAGTTGGTCTCAGATTATCATCGCTGCAAAGGTTCACCTCCTCAAGAGGATCGGCCAATGTGAATTCTTGTCCTAACTTATCCATGTCATCTATTTCCTCTATAGCTTCGCACATATCGTTCGTGTTGAACCCATAGTGTTCCACTCTATTTTGCAACCAATCAAGATTAGACTCCATAAAATCACATTATATGGTTGAGCCAATTTTCCATCGGCTACATTGACGAGTATAAAACTATCTTTAGTCACACTAAGAAAATCATAATCCGTCAAGTCCAAACCAGTCAAGCATTTGACGGTGTCATGCGGCAAAGAAGATGATTCGGCTATAGCAACAAGTCGATGCATCAGCAAGAATCAACTCTACATCATCACCAACCCATTGGATCAAGAATTGATGCAATGTAGAGGGGACACATCTATTGGCATGAATCCAATCATGCCTTAGGATCAAGCTATAACTACCGCAGCACATCGGCAACAAAGAAAGCGGTAGCCATGGTCTTACTCCCAATGGTGAGCTCCATAGAAGCGACCCCCTTTAGCCTCGATAGGGTCTCCTCCTCCCACACCGTTCAAAGTCATATTGTTCCGAATGAGCTCATCAATCGGCCTTACCTAGCTTCTTAAACAAACAGTATGGCATTAGATTAACAATAGCACCGCCATCTACAAGCATACTAGAAATCGGTGTGCCATTGATATGACCTCTCACATAGAGGGGTTTCAAATGGTTCTCCGATTCCTCGGGCTTCTCAAAGATAGCACTTTTCGGCTCAAAGTCGAATTGTGCCATGCTTCTTCTTCATCTACAAGCGAATAATCGGAAAGGGATAAACAAATGGTGTTAATGTCTATACCTTCCCGAGGCGGTGTAGGCTCGTAGTCCAAGAGGTCGTCGTCGTCGAACTCGGATATATCGACGTCTCCCATGGGCGAAGGCGCTGTACAGTCTTCTCCCAAGACGGCGTCGGACAAACCAAGTGGTTTCGAAGTAGCCTCCACTTCCTCCGTCATCGATGGAGTAGGAGCCTCGAGCTCCTGAACCCTCCACTGCTTAACTTGAGTGACCATCGGCTTGATCTCGTTGAAGACCTCGTCCCTCTTCTTCTCCGTCTCTTCCTCTCGCATCTTCTGGAGGAACAGCCTTTGGAGCTTTCTCTTTTGAGTGTGGGTTAAGCCAGGTGGACACCACCTCAGTTGTATGTACGTGGAGGAGCTCTTGCTGCTAGCTTCATAATCATGGGAGACCTTTTCAATCGGATCATCCAAAGTATCCGGTCCTGTGAAGACTCCCCTGATTTAGACATTGGTTGTGTCGATTTTCACAACACCTCCGGATGCACTCTCTTGATGGACAAAAGTGGAAGGAGCAAGTTCGTTACCTTGCTTCGGGCGCCACTCTTGCTTAGGCGCAGTGGTGGAGCTCCCTCCTTGAATCTTGATTGGTTGAGAATCCATCCGATCCGGAGTAGGGCTAGAGAGCCTTGTGAAGACATCTCTCGGTCTGTTCCACCTCGGATGAAATGGCGAATATGGCATCGGTGGCATGGTCATCTATGGTCTCATGTATGGATGCCACACCGGGAACAGTGGGCAAGGCTTAGGATGGAACCACGGCGGCGGCACTCCGAACCCATGTGGAGGAAAAGGAGGACAAGGCCCGTGCACATTCACGGTTGGCCTCATCTCCTTCCTAGGTGGACTACCTCCCCTAGGTGGTGATCTTGGTCGCTTCATAGACCGATTATTCAAATCGGTCTTTTGATTCTTGTACTTAGCCATGAGACAGTCGAATGCGCTTTTGAGCCCCATCGTCAGATTCGTGGCTTTACCTTGGTTTATCTTCTACTTGCCCACCTCCGGATTCTTCAGCTTTATCATCTTGGACTGCGGAACTTGCCCTCCGGGCCTAGAGCCTTGGATGGTGACTTTGAGAGACTCTTGACCATCGGGGGACTTCTCGAGCACCACTTTCATAGGGACACCTTTCTCAATCAGAGAAGTAGGCATTCCTCCCCGATGATCACATTCTTGGGCTTGATGAGGCCGAATGAACACCTTGGGGTTGAGCTATAGAGTGTTGACGGGGAAGGAGTGCTTGTCGATCTGCATCTCTTTAAGACTCAATCGTCCCTCATTAAGGGCCGATTGGACCTGTCGACGGAAAACATTGCAGTCGCTAGTAGCATGAGAATAAGAGTTATGCCATTTACAATATGCTCTACGCTTAATCTCATCCATCGGAGGTAAAGTATATGCACTCTTAATATACCCACTTTTATGTAGCTCATCAAATATTTTGTCACACTTAGCTACATCAAAGGTGTATTTCACATCGTCTTTCTGATTCTTATGAACCGGTTTGAGCGAATCACAAGTCAATGATTTGGTCTTGAATGGCCAAACAAACTCGAGAGCCAAAATGTCATTGGAATCATCATCGGAGCTATCCGAATCATATTCCACGATGTGCATGCTGTGACGGGTCTTATAATCATGTTTTATTTCTTTACTTCGGTTTTTTTGAGCCGAAGCCCTTTGTTGGAGGTGAGTGAGTGTAAGAAAATCGTACCTCTCCAACTTCTCACTAAGATGTGATCGTAAAATACTAAAAGCTAGGTCGGCTAAATCCTTTTCAGAAATTGTTAAATTAAAGCATCGATTCTTACCATCTCTAAACAGCCGAAGATAATCAACGATGGGTTCATCTTTTCCTTGCTGAACCAATGTCAAAGGTGACAACTTTAATTTGTTGTCCCCTGAATAAATGTGGTAATGAAACTTGCGCTCTAAAGACTCTCACGTGTATAAAACCAAGAGAAAGCGGTTCGGGTAGTGATAAAAAAAACAAACATACTTTCAAGGTCTCACTAAAACCCGCTTCTCCTAGTTGTGCTACATATTGACTAATATGCTCCCAAGTGGTTTTGCTATCTTCGCCATTGAATTTGACGAAGTCGAGAACACGCCATCCAACGGGATATGGGACCGAATCGAAATATGTGGGGTTTGGTTTTTGATATATTCGGTCTCTTCCCTTGAGGTCTAACCCTAGAGTCTCACGGAATTGTTTGTTTAAGTCCTCCTTAATGCGCGTCATACACTCCTCTATGTTGGCAATGGGTGGCCTAGTAGATGTGCTCGATGGTAGAGGGTGTACGCTCGTCTTCATGGCGCTAAATAACTCATTAGGGACAGGGCCATGAGGGATTCCCGTACCGTTTGCTGGGATAGGCGGTGTGCTATATGCGACGTACGGTACGGAGGGATAAAACCAGCCAATTCATTCAATCGGCTCGTGTACAGATTGGAGATGCTACGGATTGGCTCTACGTTAGCGGGAGACACTATCAAAGCACTAGTTTGCGCATGAGACGAAAAACTAGTTTGTCCACTAAACGAGTTCAACGGCACGCCATACGGAAGTTGTTCTACACTAGACGTAGTAGGCGCCGATGCACTCGTAGTGGGACTTACATGTGCAATATGAGATGATGATGCAATACTAACATTTTTAGACTTAGACATGTTCTCTTGAATCATGTATTGCATATCATTCGTTAAAACCTTCTTCATGTCAGCAAAATAATTTGAAAGGTCTTCAAAAGTAACGGTAGGGTGCGAAGATGTCCTTACGTTGGTAGCACCCATGGCCGCGTCGTCGTCGACGGCCAGAAGAACGGGCTCCTTCACTTGAGAGATCGCGCCTTGACGGTCTTTCTTGAAACATGTCAAGTACTCATGCAGCTCCCGCTCCTCGCGCGCCTTGCGCACCTCCTCGGAGGCCTTCTGGCGTTCTAAGAACGCTTTACGCGCCTCCTCGGGCAACTCCTCCAAGGACGGTATGACAATATTTATCGTGAAGATTTCGAAGTTCATGGTAGAAAACGACGATTCGGTTTGTGCAATCGGAATCACTCGTTTCCCAACGGAGTCGCCAAAAAGTGTGTTGATGCCGAAATCGGGTTCGGATCAACACACCGCTCGCACGTCCGTGTTCGAGAATGCCGACGCGTCTTCAACACTGGGTTGGACAGCACCTGAACAGTCCCGCCTCGGGAGAGACCCCGTCGATGGAGTATCATCCTAGGGTTGATCCGGGCCTGGTCAGGGCAGTCGGATCACATTCAAACTTCACCGGGATGAAGGAAGAACAGAACGGAGAGTCGAGTAAGGGGATTAGAGTTTGGAGAAGAATGAAATGTAACGGCAAATGATAGGTTCGGTTGGGATGATCCTCAACCGGCGATGGGCCTCTGTTTTATAGAGGTGGGAAGGTCTTATCCCGCAGGGCAATCGATCCTCTAAGTTAGGAAAGAAATTAAAATCAATCTGCTGAAAACCTTCCTAAATCAGCATTGCCGGAGTCTCTGGTAAGATGCCGAAAGTTCTGTCGTGTAACTCTAGCAACCCAAGAGGGCTTGCCGGATGCCGGACACTCCGGTGGGCTTTCTGCCCCAACCCGAGACGGCTTGCCGGACACTCTGGTGCCGAATAGTCTGGCGTAGTACCGGACACTCTAGTGAGCTGAGCGCTCAAACCCGAGAGCGCTTACCAGACACTCCGGTGGCCTTCTGCCCTGAACCCAAGAGGGCTTACCGGACCTTTCAGCAAGGTGCCGGACACTTTGGTAAATCTGTGATTTTTGGGTGTCAACAGATACTTCTTATTTTTATCCTTTCACTAGTGCTAAAATTAAATATTTCACACCCATTACATGTGAACATGATGAGCTAATATTACTATCTTCTCCAAATATGATTCTTTTTGTGACCTTGCTACAATAGAGAGGATGATATTTTTGAAACCTGAATTGCCTTTGTTAACTAGAACCAATTTTTATGTTATAGGCAATTATGATACTAGAGGTGTCTTTATGGTGCAAAGAGTTTACATTTGTTCGAATTTGACAAATTCTTATGTTATGCAATTAGATGACAAACTAGAATATTAGAATAGCAACTGCAATGTCATGATATGTGTTGCTAGGATAAAATACGTTTTACCTTCTTGTGAGATCAATGATAATGTTTCATATAACATGAATTACTTGGAGAAGAAATTATTCCAAAAAACATTAGTCGTGCTGATTTTTATGATACAAATGCTTCATTTGGTGCCTTTGTATGCAAAGATGCATTGTTTTCATGTCATGATCTTTCTAAATATTTGTCCGCTCCTGTTACTAACCATTTGCTGAAGTATCATGATACCCAAAGGAGCAAGCCAAGAACGGCTTTGCATCAGGAAGGGGAGAATGATGAGATTATAAGGATCTTTGAGCCACCAAGTGATTGCATTCAAATACCGCCTGGCCTCCACCTTTTCATGCAGATTGCAGGGCATAGTGACGTCGAGGTCCCGACAATAAACTTAGGTCGAGGACGACTCCAAAATAAAAAGAGGAGGATGATGAGGACATCAGTCCTTTAGATACACACAAGACTCCTCAAATTAGTATTGATGAAACTCACGCACGACAGTTGAGATTAGATGTGAGATCGTTTCTAAACACATGTCTTCTTTCTTTTGAAAATAGATTGCTACCTAATGACTTTATCATGATTAGAAACATTGAAGAGGGTCAAGGGAAGCATAAAGAAAGACTTGGAGATGCTCAAGATCAGCAAGGTGTGTTCAACCTCAGAAGAGATCCAATCCAACTCGGGTTCGAGTCTGAATCAGCCTCCAGAATCAGCCTGCGCTAAAACGGATGTCTCAGTTGCATACGAGCTCCATTTTAGACGTTTTGATATGGATGAAAAGCTAAAGAGATAAGATTTCTAATGGATCTAATTCTGTGCAAAAATACTTCCTATATCCCCAGGAATCGCCAAAACAATATGACGTCCAAAATCTGTCCTATATCACCATCTTTTGGCTCGTGAGTTGTATATCTTTCCTAAGCCTATTAGTATTAGGGTTTGCCCTCTAAGGATGTACTAATCTCTATATAAACAATAGCCACATCATTAGAGATAGTTTTGGATTAGTTTTTATCTGTTAGCAAACAGTTTCACCGTTTGACAATTTGTTGGTTTTTCAACTTCGTGATTTAATTTAGATTTCGCAATTGAGTTACGTTCTTTCTTGTTCTTTCTTGTGTTCTTCGATTCGTAGGCTGAGATTAGCCTTCTTGGCAAGATCAATCGTGTGTGCGTGGTTGATAACCACACGAGAAGTGGTGTTACGATTGCGGGGTTCGAATCGTGTTGATTTGAGGCCGGATCGATTGTGTGTCGCATCTCCATCAAATTGAGAGTTATCACGATCTGACAGAAGATCGGAACCACGTACACATCACTCTGTATATGTTTATTGTTGACGCTGCATAGTGAATAACTAATGAAATGTACTTTAAACATGTCTTTTGTAATTGTATCTATTTTCAAAAAAAAGAACACAAATGACAAAAAGTAAAACATTGTGTATAAAATCAAATTTGGCAAGTATTTTTCAACGGAGCTATATACAAATGTGAACTTGATAATGATTAGATCTCTATTGAAATAAATTTTTAATTGCGCCCACCAAAAACTATCTTCATCAGGTACCACACGCATTTCCATGTAAATTTGAACATAATAACCTTTATGTCTCTTTGATCAAAGGATTCAAAAATAACATTTATGGAATAAAGGCACCTGTAAGTGGGGGTAGTAAAAGCCCACGGGCTCTTTCACAAATCAAAATCGGTCCTTATTAAAAGTTAGTTAAGAATGAATAGAAATTCAGTCTAATTCTAATCCGATTCAGCCTTCACACAAGCTAATGTTTTTTCCTGTAACGAGGCCCATCTTTTTTAGATTACGGAACAAAAGTCCCTGCCTCTACACCAGGCTTACCTGTTAAGAAATTTTCTTATATAGACCTTTGCATCCAAGGAAAGAAAACAAAAACTATCGAATTTACTGGGAGAAACATGCTTTTTTTTAATATAGAAGAGTTTCGTGACAAAGATTGCAACAACAACGTCTTTTAGTTCTAAACAAAATTAGATGGGTTACAGATAAACCCATAATAACCAATAAAAAGTCAAGTAAAAGAAATGGAAAAGAAAACAAAGGGAGGGGGGGATAAACGAATAAATATAATGATAAAATGATGATGCATCTCTATCTCTATCTTTTGTCTACTCTTTAAAAAAACACAATTTTTCTTTTCTACGTACACACGGTAAAATGTCCCCAACAGATATAGGTTAGACTACATGTACACGAAAAATGCACTCAGACTTATCGCTTTTTACAAATCTGACGGATAAAATCTCTCTACAGACACTCTTTACAAATCTAACGGATGAGGTCTTTCGGATCTCCCAGATCATAGACCCACACGAACCATTGTTGGTTAACAAAACACAACTAACCAAAACAAATATATGAGATCCAAAGAAAGTTGTTGAAAAACAAAACAAATTCATTTTCTATTATATTGAAAAGTGGTACGAGGACCAGGTTGATTGGAGTTTGTGCATATATACGCTCTTTTTTTCCCATACTATATTATAGAGTTTTGGCATTTGGACATATATATTTCAGGTTTTTTATTAGCTTCATTGGAATTTGGATTTGCTTTTGAGATTTTTTTATTTTTGCTGCATGGGTGTTTCTTCAAAATTTATGGGGACGGGTTTAACGCTTACCTGTACTGTATTTAACTATTTAAAGCTGCACATAAATCTTGCTTCTGTTATCAACCATTTGATCTCCATCTCTACTTTTAGAATTTTGTCATATTCCACGGCTATTTTAGGTGCATCGGATTTGCCACCTGGTGCTTATTTCCCAACTAATAGTTGAGCCCTTGCACCTCTCCTATTTTTATCTTGAAAACCATGCTAATGATACAGTAACTTGCGTTGAGGAATGAGAAATTTTAAATTTTAATATTAATATATTTTTAAATTAATATTTTTTTTAGATCATAGCATTAGCATGGACATCGGAACTAGTCTAATAAAATATACAGTATTATTGCTTAGAATACTTCTTTCACACTCTCCGATCTATGGGTAACACTTTAACGACATTGCATCTCTTGAGAACTCTTTTCGTATTATGTTTGGTGTCCCTCTGCCTCTCGTTACATTATTATTAGGAGGTCTAACTATTCAAATATGCATTAGTACCTAGAAGCACTCGTTGTATATAACTAAAAAAACTTATACAACGAATGCTTCTAGAACTTATACAACGAATACTTCTTGGTACTAGTGCATTCAGCTATCCAGCAATAACTTATTCAAATATGTATTAGTACCTAGAAGCATTACCTAATGTTGTATTATAGATGTTTTTACCAGACTCAGAGGGTGATAAAAAGGGTACGGTCCGTGGATCAGTCTTTATTAAATTTTAATTTAAAAATGAATAGAAATTTGATCCGATCATAATCCTATCCAGTCCTCTCTATGTTTAGTTCATTTTATTCATCCCATTATCACCCCTAGCCTCAGGTTGTGCTGGGCCGGGCATCCTAAATGCCGCGGTATAGTTGCAGCTAACTAACATTGAGGTCCTATTTGAAATGGAGGATTTTTTTTTCTATTTCTATGTATTTTCCTCAGAAATTAAAATGATTTTTGTGAAAGTCCTGTGAAATTCCTATGTTCAAACGCGGTCTAGGAAAATAGAACTGGAGCGATTAGTAGCCTGAAATGAAGCTTAGCCTCAATGTCGGTCTTGTTGTTTCAATAACCCGTGCCTAAACTTCTTAATTTTTACTCTCTCCGTTTTCAAATTGATGTCGCCGTTGACTTTAAATATCAACTTTAACCACTCATCGTATTCAAAATTTTTTGATAAATATCATATATTTTGTTATAAATTGATTTATCGTTACAGGTATTTGAATCACAACTTCAAATTTTACACATTTGAACAAATTTTTTATAAGATGAATGGTCAAAGTTGAACTTTGAAGTTAACGGCGCCATCAATTTAAAAACAGAGAAAGTATTTAGTTTTTTGTAAATTAGTTTCTAGATACGATTTCTACATCAACAATTGGATGTGTGATTATTTGGACCTTGATTTTTAAAGCTTTTTATTTTTGTTTAAACCTACATTCCAACAAGATCTAGTTTCATTTAGATTCCGCTATCTTTCTTGTTTCTTAAAAAACAATCTTTTTGATCCCTTGTACTCCCTTCTCTCAATTTACTTGTTATTTTGTGTTTGTGCATAGAAAGTAAGAAACAATGGAAAATATGAGATATATAAAAATGAGGAGGATAGAGATAAAGTTGTATCGAAAAAAAAGAAAAAGAAAAGTGTACTGAGAAGTTAGGATGATAAAAAAATTGCGAAAAATTTGAATTCTTGATGATAAGTAATATGGAATGAAGGTAGTAGTTTTGAAACATCTCTGACATTGTTAGTTTTGTTCACTAACGCGGTTTTGTTCACTGACTCTTTTCCTGGAGCTGTGTCTAGTCGATGCCTCTAACACGTTTTTGTTCATTGACACTGACTCGACTTAATAATTTTTCTTCTCTCCTTTTATATCTTTGAAAATTGAAGCCGAGGTTACAGCCTCTTTCGCATTGCAGAGTCTGCGACTATCGGTCTATCGCGGGAACTGATGGATCCTGTGAGCAGCGTGGAGCGGATCGTCAAGCTCGCGCTCGCCATCAAGAACGCCGCGGACACGGCGCGGCAGAACAAGGAGCTGTGCCAGGAGATCAGGACGCGCGTGGCCAGGGTCAGCGCGCTGCTCTCGCTGATGCCGGAGCAGTCGGCGGCGGCGCTGATGGAGGAGCCGGCGATGCGTGGCGCACTGGAGGACCTGGAGTCGTCTCTCCAGCGCGCTCTCGAGCTCGTCGCCGCCTGCCAGGCAGAGAGGGCGTGCCTCCTCCTCTGCACGGCGGGGAAGCGGTCCCGGCAGCTGAGGAGGGCGCAGGACGACATCTCCCACAACGTGATGACGGTGATCTTCGCCACCAACGTTCAGGTCACCGTCGTCCTGACGAGGAATCCTCCCCCACCTTACAGTAAGGCTGATGTTATTTTTTCAGAACTAGTAACGCTGTCGTTGACAGTGACGTACCTAGAATTTTAGTAAGAGTATAGCACGGGTTAGCACGGGGTCACACCTACCCTCTCCCCGTTACTAAATTGTTGTAGCTGTTTTAACATTAATTTTAATTATTTATCTTATTTAAAAATTAATTTAAATTAAAAATATAAATTGTGATTCAAATTAATGATAAAGTATAACAAACTATATGATATTTATCAATTTTTTTAATAAAATAAAATAAGTTGATGTTAAAAGTCAACGGTGACATCAATTTAAGAATAGAGAGAGCATGGAGTACTTTGAATTTTTTTCTCAGAATTTTCTTACATTATCTTAAATCTATCTCTCTCTCTCAAATTAATTTTTAACTGACAGTTTCTAACTATTTATAAAATTTAACAATATATATATGAAATTTCTGTTTTTTTATATATATTCCCCATTGGTATGACGTATAATTTACATGACTTTTTACAGAATTATGATAGTCAAGATACAAAAATTTTGATTTTTATCGAAACTAGAATGACGAACAGTTTAAATCTGCATCGTTTTAACTTGAACTTACCTAGAAACCAGCAGCCGCTAGCTCATGTTTTTGCCAATGATGATTTAAATGAATAAAAAAAAATATCTAGGATGTCAATTAAGAACTGTAAATATATACAATTATGTTAGTAATCAAGCTAAATTACTTAGGTTGGGCTAATATTAAAACACAATGTGCACCGCTCCAATATGGCACATGGATCACCGTTATTATGCACACAATTTAATTGGCCTAATCAAATAATTTTCTAAGGATCGATTACTATGTAAAGCTGTTAAACCAAATTAAAAATTGAGACGTTTTACTATGCTTGGGAGCTCCTAAGTTAATCTCAAACATTGGATTTTAAAAATTGGTACCACGTCCACCATAATTGCTATAGGTCTATTATTTTAGTACATTTGACTAGATACATCTCTATTTTTGAATATCAGATCTGATCAAATAGACGGCTACAGTTAACTAGCATTGTAACATCTTTCTAAAAATTTTATTGCCTTTTATGTTAGTTCAAAAATAAATGTTGTTTGGCTCTACCGAAAAGTAATTGGGTTTGGCCGATTGGTAATGGCAGTTCCGAAGAGGACGGTAACAACATCGAGCAGCCATCTCCTCCCAAACCAAGTAAGTCCAATAGTGTGGTCCATTCCATGCATCGCCGGGTACCGTACGTGACACAAAATTACAAATAATTGCCATTGTTTTGTTTACCACTTCACTTGTAGGGACAGATATCAATGAATCAGAAGATCTGCCTCCACCTCCGGCCTGTAAGTAATTACTTTTTTAATCCTAAATATATATAACCTCAGTCCTCACTATTGGTTTTGTTAATTTTTATGGATATCACCCATATATAGTTCCGTTCGACTCTTTTTAGATGCCTGTCAAGGAACTTCCATTTCCTCTTCTTGAACTCATGTTTTGTAACATTTCTTATGTGAAAGCATGCATTTTTCCAGATTTCGTTGGTCGACCAGTGGCTCGCTGTGACGCTCCAAAATCGAGTATGTAATTTGTATTTTTGAGGAAATTGCATTAAAGGAACATGAACTTGTTAGGGGGTTGCAGATTATTCAAAGAACTTGACAATAGTTCAAACACGTCATAAAATTTGCCTTATCAGTATATCATTGATGGGGCTAAACCAGCATAGTTGACTAATAAAACACAAATGACTACCATAATGACATCCTACCCGTCAGCACATACATGATTTGACTTAATTTACTTTTGAAAGCCACATGTGACTTATACCCAAAAAAATGTATAAAGTCCAATAGTAGTTGCATTTGGAATCAGAAACGAAGATAGTGTGTTACCTTACACTTTCACATGCATCAGCATAATTTTAACTGCATCCATATGTAATCTTTTGCGGCAGGCTTGACAAGGTTCAATTTTAGTGACTTGGATATCGCAACAAGTCACTTTTCAGATGGCAACCTCATTGGACGAGGTACCTTTGCTGACGTCTATAAGGTACATTCCATAGGCGTTTTTTTTTTTTGGTTATTGTTGGTGATTTGTCAATAAATCTATGTACATAAAAACTGAAATAAGACAACCGGTTTGATTCCAAAAGAATACTGGAATTTTCAATTGTTTTCCCCTAAATCCATTTTTGGGCTGAATAATTTTCTTTTCCAGAATTTCAAGACTATTTCTCTTATTTTCTATGGACAATTTAACGATCTAAAACTTTTCAGGGTGAACGGCTTCACGGAGTTGTCCTTGCCGTTAAGAAGTTTCATCAGCCATTTCAATTTTCAGTGTCACTAATACAAGATCGAATCAATATTTTCTCGGAGTTTAAACAACAAAATGTAGTGAGATTTATAGGATATGCCTTTGAAGAGAGAAGTTGCATTTTGGTCGAAGAGTACATGTCAGGGGGAAGCTTGGACAACATAATTTGGCATGTTTCTACTGAAATGTTAATTTTGTTTCAGCTATTGTTACATTATCGTCTCTGACTAATAAACTTTTGACAATGATTTGAATTGTGCAGGGTCTCCACATGGTTGGTCTTCATTTTTCCAGATAATTCGGGGAAGGGCCTGTGGCCTACATTACCTACATAATCAAAACTTCATCCATTTGGATTTGAAACCAGGCAACGTTCTCCTGAATTCTTATATGAATCCTAATATTACTAACATTGGGACCGCTACAATATTGAGTCAAGGAGATGACGACACCATTCGAGACGTCAGCACCGTTGCAGGAACATTGTAAGGAGCAATGGGTACATGATGAGCATGAAGCGCTTCTATCCCTACACTTTTGTGCCATGACATTTTTTTTTCTCAAGTACGCAGGGGATACATGGCTTCAGAATATATCACGGGAGGCACCTTGTCCACCAAGTGTGATGTTTATGGTTTTGGCGTCATTTTTCTTGAAATTATTTGCAATATGTGCAATTCTCAACCAACTCGTGGGCACGCTTCAATTGAATGGGTACGTGCAATCACGCATATCTTTTGTTGTTTATGTTCATGGCGCTGACGCAAATTAATCATAAATTTGAGAAGTATCAGTGCGATATATCCACAAGCTTTGAGAAATCGTACTGGCATCTATCAAATTAATCCATATATCTAATCTGTGTGCACGTGTGAGATAGGTTATAAAACATAACATATTAAGATAGTTTTCTAATTGACTTCTCAGGCTTGGGTGGCTCGATCAACAAAGTTGTCATTTGATCCATCATTGTATGAAGGATCACAGCTAAACGACATAAACAGGTGCATTGAGATAGGGCTGCTATGCACCCAATTTAAGCCGGAAGACCGACCCACCATGTCAGATGTTCTTGAAATGATAAATGGCAAGAAAAAGTTGCCAAAGCAAAAGAAACCACGATATATCAAAGGAAGATCTTGACCTGAATCAGACATCACAGTGGCTTCAATTCTATTGTCCTGCTGTCAGTTCCTTTGAGACCCCACGCATTCCGGCAAGTGATATATGAGATATCCGTGAAGATAAAAAGAGCAAAAATCATTGTGACATTCCTGTTCAGTATGAACTAGGCCATAAATCCTTAACATGTTATTTCTCAGTCGTTGTGGTTGTGGCGAGAGTTCATATGTGTTACATAAAGATCGAACAACATATGCCGGCGCTAGGTTATAAGTATAAACATTACATGCATGGTGGGGATAAATAAAAGCAATTGTTTCTCAGAAAATGAAGCAAAATGCTTCAAGAACAATGTATTGCAACATCTCCTTTTCTTTTTTCCAGGAAGTATTTCCATTGATATCAATGTATCACACCTCATATGAATTTCATAGAAAAATGAAAGACCGCGAATCATCTGAGGAGGATAGACATTATCTGGTCTGATGCTGCACATCTTTTGCACTAATACTATTCAGAATTAAAATCTAAATACATGAAAGAGTAGCAATCTATTGTAACACAAAATAATCTGCAAAAGCATAGTGAAGCCTGAGTGTCAACACATTAACAGAGGGGGCATTTCTTTTTAATTACAGAAGTAAAATTACAATTAAATTAAAGAATATAGGCAACAATAAGATTTACACTAGACTGCTGAATTAAATTACACCGTACACTTCACTTCACCGAGCTTGAATTTGTGCAGCTGAGCTACAACTTCATAGCTTAATTTCTATTCATAAAGTACCTTTCAATGCACATGGGCACGTCCCATCTGATCTGTATCCCCTAAGCGACATGTGCTCGCTGCTTGCAAGCACTACAAGAATCTCTTCATAGCCTATCTCGTCCATAAACCCTAGTTTATTACTCCCTCTGTATCAAATTATAAATCATTCTGAGCTTCTCAACTTTTCTCAAATTATATGTATCTTTCTCACTTCTCAATACACTTTTTTCTCATTACTTTTCTATCTCCATCTCTCTGCTTCTCGTTTTCAATACATCTCACCTTTTTCACTTTCCTTAGTTTTTGTGCCCAGTACTAAAATGACTTATAAATCAGAACGGAGAGAGTATTTCAGTAGCAGTGTCGCTGTTCTTTAGTAGTCCTAGCAGCTAACTTGATTGGTCTTATCACCACCACGTTTTCACATATCACTTAAGTAGCCGCATACTAAACAGTGGAAGAATTATTCCTCCAGTTAATGGACTATACCCATTCCTCCCAGACACTGGAATATCAACCATCTTCACGAGCTTTGTTGGACTCTGGGAACAAGTTCATAGATGCAATGCCACCTCATCTCTGCACCAGCCGGAATCAGAGACATGTCAACCTCTGCACAATCCTTAATTTGCTCGGACCCACATCTACTAATACACTTGTTAGGTCACACCTACCGTGAAACTATCCCTATACAGAGATTCCAATGCTAGAGTCCATCACTATTTATTGAAAATTTTTTCATAAACATCCAGGAGAGTTGCGCATCATTAAATTAAAAAGAAGAAAAGGAAGGGTAAAATACCCATACAACACACCCACTCCACAGGAACAGGTTCTAGATTGCATTCGCGCCCACATCAAACAAGAAGCGACCAACACTGAACTCCACTAAGAAAAACTGTCTTCAGGCTGTGAGGCAGAAAGGGAGGTCAACCCTCCTGCCCCAGCCAGCTCCCACAACCGTCTCTCTTCATTAGCTAGGAAGAGAGCTCTGGCCAGATTGGGACTGGCTCCATAAAAAACAGTGGTTGTGGCGTTTCCAAAGCATCCAAACTCCAAGCACATTAGGGAATTGAGTCCCTGCTGCAGGTTCCAAAGAACTGTCTCCACCACTCCTCAAAAGTCAAAACTGTCATCTGCTGCTTGTGGAGAAAAGGCCTGCAGTCCAAACTGGGACAGGAGGCAGTGCCATAAGTCTCAGGTGAAAACGCAAGACAGTAGCAGATGATTTATGGTCTCCTAATTTTGGTCACACAAGGGATAACTTTCTGTGTGGTCCAAACCACGCTTTGCTAGATGATCAGCAATCCAACATCTATCGTGTGCCACCAGCCAAAGGAAGAAACGGCATTTCGGTGGTGCCCATGTTTTCCAAATCCTCTCCCAAGGACTGAACTGTGTGGAGCCAATGAAGAGAGCCTCATAAGGAGATTTGGTAGTCTCTTCCAGAAGATGAGAATCTCCACATATGGACGTCTTCCACCCCAGGTTGCAACTTAAAATCATTTAGGATGTCCCACATACTTAGAAAATTCACGATGACCCCAAAATTCAGAGCTCCTTGGACATCTGATATCCAGTTCTGGTTGAGAAGTGCGTCCTGAACTGTCCTGTTATTTATCCTTCTCTTAGGTATTGTGGCAAACAAACTGGTAGGACCGTCGGTCCTCTGACGGCTGCGTAGGTTGTAGGAGTGAGAGACAGAAGGCCGAGTTTAAGCCCTCGGCGGCAAGTCAGTGCTGTGAGGGCGCCGGCAGGAGGGCGGGAGGCACAGGGGTCAGCCCCACAACAAAACTGTTGTATTGCTTGATTTTCTTCCCTCCTGTTGGAGGGTATTTATAGTTGGATAAAGTCAAATTTACTTCCCTTTATAGGCAAAGTCCAAATAACCTCCTAAACTATAATTTGGTTCTTTTTACCCCGCCAAAACGTGATTTTTGGTCAATTTACTCCCTCATGCAATTTGTTTTTTTTAATTCTCTTTATACAAGTATAATCTTAAGTTAATTTTTTGTGAGATGATAAAGCACATCATAACACATATTAGAAAAATGTCTTGAATTTTTTACCATTATTTTGCATATAGTTTTTTATTACAAAAATTAATTTACTATTAAATATCTTTCCCTATAAAAATAATGATAAAATATTATGATTATTTTTTTAACATGTGTTATGATGTTCTTTATCATATCATAAAGCTTGATCTTAAAATTATGCTTGTGTATTGAGAAATAAAAAAAACAAATTGCATGAGGGTGTAAATTGACTCAAAATCATGTTTTGACCAAAATATAGTTTAGACGATTATTTGGACTCTAGCTAAACTTGAGGGTAGTAAATTAGACTTTATTCTTTATAGTTTCCTAAACAACCAACTAGAGATTTTTATCTAATTATAATAGATCAGATCTAGCTGACTCCTGATCCTAATCTCATACTATATCTAATCATAACAGATCAGTATCTAACTTACTCTCGAACCTAATCTAATGGAGATCTAACTGACTTAAGATCCTAATTATCCCCTAACAAACCGCAAATGCTTATCACCTAATGGCCGGCGACCTCCTCTCCACCCACGCGCCTATGCCCGGTGTACTGGACGCCAGTCATAACATCTCTCCTCTGTTAGGCGCAACACTCGCATTGTGTTGGATGACACTCAGTGTTGGGGGTAACTCTCTCCATATTTCTTACTCACCACAATGCCATGACCAACTTAAAAGGTTGGGGATACATATATATAGGCTTGGTGGGCAGCCAAGCATATGCTAAGATGCTAGTCTAAGATGCTAAAACATAAAGCTGAAAAGCTAGTCTAAGATGCTAAAGCGAAAAGCTGAAAAGCTAGTCTAAGATGCTAAAGCGAAAAGCATAAAGCATAAAGCGCCTGCACTAGACTTATTCCATCATTCTCCCCCTAAGTCTTGTGCGTCGTCTTCTGGGAGATTTGAATCATCCCAATCCTGGCGCGAAGCTCTTGAAACTTGATTCTACCAAGGGACTTGGTGAGAAGATCAGCAAGTTGGTCCTTGGTGCTGATGTAGCTTGCCTTGACGCTCTCTTCCTCTAAGCAGCCTCGGATGAAGTGGTACTTCACTCTGATGTGCTTGCTGCGCTCGTGGAAAACAGGGTTCTTTGCCAAGGCCAGCGCGGACTTGCTGTCCACCCTGAGCTCCACTGCTTCAGCGTCTCTGCCAAGATCACTAAGCAGTCGAGCGAGCCAGAGCGCCTGAGTTGAAGTGGTGGAAGCCGCTATGTACTCAGCCTCGCAGCTGGACAAAGCCACCACCTGCTGCTTGACCGACTGCCAGCTAACAAGCCACTTGCCGAGGAAGAAGAGCACCCCGCTCGTGCTCTTGCTGGTGTCGATGTCGCCGGCGTGGTCACTGTCGCTGTACCCGATGAAATGTGCCGCTCCGAGACACCTCGGGTAGTGGAGGCCGTGGTCAAGAGTCCCCGCAACATAGCGGATGATCCTTTTGACGGCCTGCTGGTGCTCCGTCGTCGGTCGCTGCATGAACCGACTAACGTAGCCGACGGAGAACGCCAAGTCCGGTCGCGTGTGGGCGAGGTAGCGAAGGCTTCCCACAAGACGCCGGTACTGCGTGGCATCCA